>JAWZYT010000974.1:60000-115000 GCA_034508575.1 Petrolisthes manimaculis | reverse complement strand
TTTTTTTTTTTATTATTATTATTATTATTATGATTAATATTATTACTTTTACTATTACTATTACTATGACACATAGGAAACTTGGAAAGAAACATATACACTTCCAAAACAAGTGTAATGGGAGGTGTTTAGGTAATGATGGATTAGTATGCACATCAGCCCTCTCATCCACCCCACCCCACCCCACCCCACCTCACTCATCCCATCCCATCCCAGACACCAGCCAGTTCCTAAAGTGCTGACTCTACATGCTGACTACTATAGTATCCTAGACGTCGTGTGTTGTTGTGCCCCTCACCCCCCACCCCCCACCCCCATCACAGTATTTTAGGTTTATTTTTTCGTGTTTGTCAGCTAATTTTTTTTTTTTTTTTTTTTTTTTTTGCTAAAGGCATATCGATTTCAAAAGGTTCATGAAGGCAAAGTTGCTGATGAGTGATGCTTTATGATATGTTTTATGTTGTGTGTGTATGAATGAGTATAGTTGTGGGTGCATGTGGAGATGTGTACAGTACGTTTGTGTGTGTTTCCTCCATCAAAACCTCATTTCACTTTTTTTCGCTAACTTATTTAAGCGGGTGTAATGGTGTTGGCAAATTTGCAGCAATTGATTCCACCAAACTATTCTAAGCAACAGGAGACTACTATTATTTGTTAATCTGGCCCTGTTTCTTGGCATAATAAGGAGGAATCAGTAGCCTCCAGTATACCAAAGACTCCCTTAAGGACCCTGTGATCGTGTATGGGAACTGGAGGCTTCTGCTGATTCCTCCTGACTATGCCTCGAAACTCGTTCCTTCCTTATAGGTGATATTTTCGTGGCAATATTTGAAGGACTCATTTACCTCCCATTTTCTGACTATATCACAGGGTACACTCGTGATAAATCATTTCTGACCAGAGTGTGAGGAGCAAAATCTTCAAATCGCCTGGTATTGCTCATTTCCCCACCCAGTACAGTACACATATAGAGGCTAAGTTCAAATTCAGGGTATGTGTGTGTGTGTGTGTGTGTGTGTGTGTGTGGTGCCTGCCGTTCGTCTCTGGTCAGGGATTCCGTATCATGAGTAAACCTTAAGGTGTAGTAACCAATATGTTCTCCATCACAGCGTACCATGAATGACAAACCTTCAAGTCACCTTCAGGGTTTGACATGATAAAAATTTCTCCCCCGTGTTGCCCCGACCCGACGCTGTGTAACCCGTTAGACCACAACCTGCCTTACCAGCCAACCCACCCACCACCAGCCCAGTAGAACCCAACCCAACCCACCAGCTCAATAGAACCCAACCCAACCCACCAACCAGCCCAGTAGAAGCTAACCCAACCCACCAGCCCAGTAGAACCCAACCCAACCCGCCAGCCCAGTAGAACCCAACCCACCAACCAACCCAGTAGAACTCAACCTCATCTGACATGATTTCTGGTAACATTTGGATTCTTCTAATTTATATCATTTCTAGTCCGAATCTTCTATGATAGAATTTAGCTTCAGACCACCAGAGAAAGTCGGATACATCCCATTACATTCCAATAAAACCAGTCTCCTCTGCTTGCGTGATATTACCCAATAAATGTAAGGTACTATCGGCGGCAAATGTCGTGTCTCCTCACTTAGGCGTTTCTTGAAGGATAACATAAAAGATAATAATCGAACCCACACAGAATTACAGTATCCAGAGAGCATATTAGTATACTACTCTGGGTTTTCATTTTACGAGCCTGTAAAGCTTATATTTCCATACCGTACAGTCGGCTGCTAAAGTCCTGTCGCCTCACTTGCTTCACCGAGGCACGCGATATTCATAGACTCGAGATTATTAAGTTTAGAAAAAGTGCGTATTTCTAAAGTCCATGAACAATGTGCGTCTTGGTGAAGCAGATGAGGCGACAGGACTTTTGCCGCCGACTCTGTACACCCGCAAACCAATATTTATATCCACGCCTTGTTGAAGTTTCGAATCATTTGACACAGTAGTGAACCAATTACAACGCTTATCCTGTTTCATATTTGCTTGAGCTAATATTCGATCAGGCTCTTCAAAGCAAGCCTCGATAGGCCTACATATTTTGGATCGCGTGTACTATCACCTTAATTATGATAGTCTCCTGAAATGGAAACAGAACGAGCACACATAAATCGGTAACATAAATTTTATCATAACATTTATTACTACATGTACTCAGAACAAACCTACTGGCATCATGTAAACTATCCTGAAAAAACGAGGAGTGTGTCAGACCGGTCTACTGTAGTACACTTGTGAAACATGTCCCGTACTTGATTAGCCAACCAGTCAGCCAACCAGCTCACAAGCAACCCAACCAGTCAACCAACCAGTCAGCCAGCCAGTAAGTAAGCTCACAATCCAGTCAAACACTCAGCCATCCATCCATCCATCTAGCCAGCAAGCAAGCAAACAACTAATCCAGCCATCCACCACCAAACTAGTCAACCTGTCAGCCAGCCAACGAAAGAAGCCACACCTCACCCCATCCGGCTTCTCTCTCTCTCCCTCTCTCTCTCCCTCTCTCTCTCTCTCTCTCTCTCGCACACACACACACACACGGAGCTTTTCCTGGGTGGCAACGGAGGCCCTCTAAGCCTCCAGTTTTTGCCCCACCGACTGATTTGTTATGGTAATAGCTACGGGCTCGGATAATAATTGCCCCCTCGGACTCGTAATATATTCTTCTTGGGCTCGGTAATGAATTCCTCAACAATGGGAGTGGACAAAAAGGAATGTATGTATGTATGTGTGTGTGTGTGTGTGTGACGGGACGAGGCAGTGGGTGGACAGTAATGGGTCCGGGCACGTTCCAAACTCCTGAACCTGGTATTCGTGGAGTGTGATAAGAAATAATATAATATGTACAGCCGCGGTTAATAATAATTAATCATCCACATATGGGTATCTCAAACAATTTACCGTCTAATGTTTTCACGTTCAAGATATTATGATGTTGTTGTTTTAAGTAGTGTGTAGCTGTTTGTAGTATATTAAAAGATGGTAGTTAACCTATTTATCTAAGGAACAGAGAGGGAAGCTGTCAAACTCTTACGTGAATTACCCCTATATGGATGATTATATTTGACCACGACTGTATAGATGTGATTGTAGTTAACCTACTTATTGGAAAGTTTATCATCTAAGGAACAGAGAGAAGCTGTCAAACTCTTACGTGAGTTACCCCTATATGGATGATTATATTGGACCGCGACTGTATGTGACGGGACAAGGCAGAGGCTGGACAGTAATAATGGGTCCGGGCACGTTCCAAACTCCTGAACTTGGCATTCGTGGAGTGTGATAAGAAAATAATTATTAATAATATATATATGTATACATGACTGGTATGGGCAGACTGTGACAAATATGGGTAGACTGTGACAAGTATGATGATTGATGGAAGTATGGAAGTAGTGTAGCATCCTGGGTCCCCTAATAATAATAATAATAATAATAATAATAATAATAATAATAATAATAATAATAATAATAATAATAATAATAATAATAATAATAATAATAATGATAATAATAGTGAGTCTTTTTGTGGTGACCTATTTTAATGAAGGACTTTCTTGGAGTTTGATCTATATATGTCATGAAAAAGATGGGGAATAAGGAGAGTATAAATGATTGGAAAGATAAATGATTAAATAGATAGATAGATAAATCAATAGACGATAGACAGATAATAAATAAATAAATAAGCACACTCGCACATACCAACACTCAGAAATAACAACAACAAAAAAAGCAATATGGCTGACTCTACTTTGCCTTCATCAGTCACGTGTTTCATTTGTCACGGTGTTTCATTTGTCACGTGTTTCATTTGTCACGTGTTTCATTTGTCACGTGTTTCATTTGTCACGGTGTTTCATTTGTCACGTGTTTCATTTGTCACGTGTTTCATTTGTCCCGTATTTCATTTGTCACGTGTTTCATTTGTCACGTGTTTCATTTGTCACGGTGTTTCATTTGTCACGGTGTTTCATTTGTCACGGTGTTTCATTTGTCACGGTGTTTCATTTGTCACGGTGTTTCATTTGTCACGTGTTTCATTAAGTATTATGTCGTTTGAAGATGGACTCATTTGTGACGGCTTTAGGTGATTAATTAAAGGGGAGTAGTAACCTTTATATAATGGGAAATTGAGAAGGCTACTGATTCCTCCAAACTATGCCAGGAAACAGAACTCCTCCGATATGGAATTATTATACAGGGGATGTATTTTATAGATGAGTTTGGAGGCCTACATTGACTCCAAATTGATTGACTATGAGAAGTTGTTGTTTCCCTTAATTAAGTTCCCCGGTGTGTGTGTGTGTGTGTGTGTGTGTGTGTGTGTGTGTGTGTGTGTTAGTGTGTGTGTGTGTGTCTGTGTGTGTTAGTGTGTGTGTGTGTGTGTGTGTGTGTGTGTGTGTGTGTGTGTGTTTGTGTGTGTGTGTGTGTGTGTGTGTGTGTGTTTTCAGAATGTAGCCTATCCTGTTTCCTCACGCCAGTCACCAATTCCTGGGAGCCAATCAGAGGTTCAGTTTCTGAGTGATAATGAACCGGACGAGAGAAGACAACAAAAAAATGTTTGCGTGGAATTGTTTAATTATATATTTATTTGTTTGTATTTCTATTTTTTTTTTTTTTTTTTTTTTTTTTTTTATAGTTTTATCTTTTTTTGTGTGTGGTGAGGAAGGAGTGGAATCAGTAGCTCTCCAACTAAGTCACAAGAATTCCCATCATTATGTAGTTTATTACGTCCATTAACTTTGGAATGCCATCGGTTCTTGTTTATGAATAATATTATGTAATATGACAATGTAATTAAACCTTAGCCCATCATAATTGCCCTTTCACTAATTTATGCTTATATTCATTCATGCATAACCAGAAGCAAGCATTGATCTTCAACAAATTTATAGGCCTATGCAGATTATGTAAGCACAAAGGATTTCTTATAATTTATCAAATATAGATTGTCTCTAATAATTATAATTTCCTCTAACTTTTTTTCCAGCTGACTACAAAACCAAGGCTTTGTGCCTGTGGGTAAGTAAGATTATATGTTTCTTTTTCCCTTGTGCACTGTTAGGCAACTTCACCAATACCGTTACATCCACTACTGTTATATCTACTACAGTGTTAAATCCAATTCACTGTTACATCCACTACTGTTATATATACTGCAATGTTATATCCACTTCACTGTTACATCCACTACTGTTATATCTACTGCAATATCAAATTCACTTCACTGTTACATCCACTACAATGTTATATCCACTTCACTGTTACATCCACCACACTGTTACATCCATTAATCTTACAACTACAGTCTTTAATTCCGTCCATATTTAGTAACCAGAACAGAAGAGGAGTTACTGGTATATCTTTTCCCAATCCCAAAGTGGTACTGTAGTTATGACAAAATATTAACGTTGTATTCTTCCCCCAACACGATTATTACACACACCAACTAAAATGACAACAACACAGCTCCTTCCAAGAATATCATTCAATATTTTACTTAGGGTCTGGGAAGCCACAACAAACATACCATCAGTGTATTTTTCCACAGGGTCATTTTTGAGGTACTGTACGTACGTATAACCATCCTTACATTTTAAAGATTCAATGTTAAGATAAAGTTTGCACGATCAGCTTTATTTTATTTTATTTATTTTATTATATGTTTTTCACTACACCTACTTAGACGTTCTTTTTTATATATATATGTCTACTGCTAAAGTCTCTTACAATTTTCTTTCCTCACGTGTAATTATAGAACACAAAAGTGCGCCCCCACGAGCATGAAATTTGATAACAAGATTATAGTTATTTCTCACTTGTACATTGTGTTGTGTTGCTCTCCCCTCACCTCTGCTCTAAGGGGACCCCCAGTCACGTTTCCTCTTCAACATTTCGTTTGAGTTTGTTTTGGTTGTTTGTGTTGTGTGTGTTCCATGTATTGAACGAGTCTGTGTACTGCATCCATTCTTTTTTATTCATTCCACTTTTTCTGGCCATTTATTCATTCCATTTTTTCATTCCATTCATTCATTCCACTTTTTCATGCCATTTATACATGCTCCTTCTTCATTCCATTCATTCATGCCACATTTTCATTCCATTCATTTCTTTTTGAGTACCGTACCATACTTCCTTTGGTCTTGTTTGCTTGTGTTGTGTGTCTATTGTGTATGTTTTTATTTGTGTACTGTGTTCATGTGATTGGTTCCTTTAATTTCTCCATTATTTTGTACCATCTTAGTACCAAATACCCTACAGTATATTAATAGGGTATTTTACTCTTTTTTTTTCTTTTTATTTATTGCATTACTGACTTATATTCTTGAGCACGTGAGTAGAAGAATTGTGTATTGATTTAGCCAAACACACAAACACACTCTCGGTTCGTGTGGGTATTTTTTTTTAGTCGCCATCCTTTTTAGGAATTGTGTGCGACTTTCATGTAACCTCCAAACTCCTGTACGCTATATAGCTTACTGCAGGATAATAGTTCCTTCAAACGTTTTATTTTTTTCTGATTGTCGTTCCTGAATCCACATGTGATCATCAAAGTTACCAGCAGTGTAATATTTCCTTCCTTCGCGTTGCCTTCTAGTAAATCCTTTTATCCCTCGTGTCACTTCTGTCAGCCTCGTCTTCCTTTCGTATGAGATTGACTGACTGACTGACTGACTGATTGCTTATGTTGTTCGCTTCTTGAATCGCACCTCTCTGCAAGATCACACATTGTTGATAATCTTGGCCACAATCTCTCAAAAATTGGGAGTTGACATTTGGCCTCTTCGCCTGGTAAGGGAGGAGAGGGCTGGGAAGGTTAAAGAATTCACATAATCTTCTTCATTCACCTCTCAGGGTTTTCAAACATTTGAGACTTTAGTTCAACTTTCTGGGATTTCATATACTTCCATTCTACAAATTTATGCATAATGAAAATGATATATATTTTTTTTTGTTCTCTCTTTTGTGTCTGTGGGCGAAGAAAACCATTCACAGTAAATAAGGAGGGATAGATATTGATACAGAATTGTATTTGCCTATAATACTACTTCATCTTTAATTCATAAATGCATAAACCCAAACTGAAGAAGCCCAAACATTTACACAGACCATAAACAGTGTCACTCGAGGGAAGGAATATCTTATGGCAACACAGAGCGGTGTCAATATTTGTTTGAGCAAAGAAGAAAAATTCCCATGAATGAGATTTCTCCAAGGCAATAAATAACACTGTCTCATTCCATCAGTCCATATGGTATTCACTGGCACTCTTCTCACTCTATTGTAGGCGAGGCTAAGGGTTTATATTACTATGTATTTATTTTACTGTTAATGTCCATATCTCAACAGTATAGACATGCAGTGATCACCATACGTTCTGTTACCTCTTTCTTCTATGCAAAGAAATACAAAAGACATTCACAGAGGATTGTGGTACCCAGTATATATATAAGGTTCAAACAACACGTAACCATCTGTTAGCATATGAGTGTGTGTGTGTGTGTGTGTGTGTTTTCATAACCGTGTGTATGTGTGGTTTTTTTATATCCGTGTGTGTGTGTGTGTGTACAAGCGAGTGTGTGCATGTCCGCGTGTGTGTATTGTGTGCGTGTTCAAATCTGTGTGTGTGTGTGTGTGTGTGTGTGTGTGTGTGTGTGTTTGTTGTATGTCCAGTGGTCACGACCGAGACCTCGACAGGGGCATGAGGTCTCTATCCTTATTCGGGCCACCAGGCAATTAATATATAAGTACTCAAATAGAAAGGGTATAAAATATCCTCTTTGACCGTCAGGCAGGATAGGCTATTAAATTATTCTTGGCGTAGATTTCAAGTTCACTCGTGATACAAAATTTCTGACCAGAGTGTGAGGAGCAGAAAGCTTCGAATCGCCTGGTATTGCTCATTTCCCCTCCCAGTACACCTATAGAGGTTGAGTTCGAATGCAGGGTGTGTGTGTGTGTGTGTGTGTGTGTGTGTGTGTGTGTGTGTGTGTGGTGCCTGCCGTTCGTCTGGTCAGGGATTACGTATCACGAGTGTACGCTTTTCATTCCATAAGAAGTTTTGTTAATAATTGCTGTTTGTTTGGATATTTGATTTTTCTTCGTATAGACAGGCTACCATTTAGCTTAATTAAGGGGGTGCGGGAGTAGGGGACAGGGTTGGGGGTTGGGGGGTCCGGGAATAGGGGAACAGTGTCTAATAAAGCCTTTACCAGACTCATTTTAAGAGGAGGGTATTGTTTTGGCATTTTTGGAGATAATGATCCCACCAAACTATACCAGGCAACAGGATATAATTATTTTTTCTTCACCTTGGTCTGTTTCCTGGCATACTTTGGAGGAAACAACTTGCTCTAATGTACCAAAATTATACTCTCACCTTAATTAAAACACTTTGTGCACGATATCGGGCTTCTCGGTAAACTACTCACAAAGTCTTCTCACTATATATAATAATCAGAATGAAGCTTCGAAACATCTACTGTATGATTCGAGCCACTTGTGTTACAATGAGCACCTTGTTTAACTCCGGACTTCTCTTTAATTAACTATATAGTATAAAGAAATGTGTTACTTGTGATAAATATCGTCTTCACTCACTTTATCTAGGTGAGAATAGACACTAAAAAGCCCCAGGATCCCGCCCTCAAGGGGAATACAGACCATTACACTTTCAATTAATTCACCATGAAGGCAACATTAGGTAACTTTTTTTTTTTTTTTTTTTTTTTTTTTTTTTTTTTTTTTGCCTCGAGAGGTTTCTTTAATTGCCTGGTTAACCACGTTTAAGATTGAGTCCCTGCAATGTCATTCTTATCTACTAAAAGAATCTAGACCACTTCCTGTATCTAGCGTCGTGTATATGGAGATGAGAGACTACTATTATTTATATATATGTTTTTTTATTTACTTGACTGAATGTAAGTAGTTTTGTCTCATCAAAAGAAATGAGAGAGAATGTAGTACCGGTATCCCTCCAAGTACTTATATCCCTTTGTATGCATGGGATAAATAAGACAGACATGAACGTAAGAGAACAAGAGAATGTAAAATCTATCTCTCCTCCAGTTGAAATGAAAAAGAAAAATGAGCTGGAACGTGTAATTTCTCCATGTCCTTAGAATGAGAGTAATGAGGCAAAGACATGAGGGACAAGATAAAATCCCTCCTCCCTCTCTCCCTCACACATCCACACTCCCTCCCTCCCTTCCCCTCTCTCTCTCACACATATCCACACTCCCTCCTTTCCCCCCTCTCTCTCACACATCCACACTCCCTCCCTTCCGCTCTCTCTCTCTCTCACTCATCCACACTCCATCCCTTCCTTCCCCTCTCTCTCACACATCCACACACTCTCCCTTCCCCTCTCTTTCTCTCACACATCCACACTCCCTCACACATCCACACTCTCTCCCTCACACATCCACACTCTCTCCCTCACACATCCACACTCTCTCCCTCCCTTCCCCCATCTCTCTCTCTCACACATCCACACTCCCTCCCTTCCCCTCTCTCTCCCTCACACACATCCACACTCCCTCCCTTCCCCTCTCTCTCACACACATCCACACTCTCTCCCTCCCTTCCCCCATCTCTCTCCCTCACACATCCACACTCTCTCCCTCCCTTCCCCTCTCTCTCTCTCTCACTCATCCACACTCCCTCCCTTCCTTCCCCTCTCACACACATACTTCCTCCGGTAACTCCCTCCCATGAGAAGCTGGGTGAAATGTGGCAAAAGAGAGACAGACAGACCGAGAGAGAAGAAGAGTCAGGTTATTGTATGTTGCATGAAATAAATGAAGACAGGTAATTAAGGCTTAGAGAGAGAGAGAGAGAGAGAGAGAGGTCTGGTGGGGAATGCGGGAAAGTGTTGGATTTCAGGCGCGAGGAAAAAAAAAAAACTAGACGAGTGGGTTGTTGTGGGTTGTGGGTTGGTTGTTGTGGGTTGTGAGGAAGGGATGGAGGTTGAACAGAACATGGTTTCAATTATTTCGGAAGATGAGAGAAAATGTATATTGCCTCCCCCCCCCCTTACGAAGACTTAAACACACACACACACACACAGACATACACTCACACGCACCCTCACACACACACAGGTATTTTACACATAAGCATAATATACACACATACACGCACGCTTTCTGATTCTGTACGGGGCATATTATTGTCACTTTTTAGTGCTTAGGTTTTATCTTATTTTTCTGTTTTCATTATGTATTTTTTTTCTGCTGCCAGTGTGTATGAATATTATTTTTCGGCCAGTAATATTATGCTGCAATTGTGTTTAGATGTTCACCATAATTATACTTTCCTATATAACTTAAATCTCTTCTTAATTAATCCGAGGTTGGTTAATGTTTATAAATTTGCTCCTCGTTGAGAAAACTGTGTATAAGTATAGCGTATATATCTTTATGAACTCCTAACCTCAATAAAATCATGGGTATTACCAAACAGGTTAATTAAATCTATACTGCAGTTAACAATGTATCTCAACTCTTTTTAACCAGTCAGGTAAAAGTCCTTCAAAAGCAAGATAGTAAAGTAGTTTTTAGTACAAGTAAAATAGTAGCAAGGTGAGAAGCAGGAGGAGGGGGTGGTGGCGTTGAGGTAGGAGGGAGGAGGTGGTAGTGGTGGAGGAGGGGGTGGTAGTAGTGGTGGTTGTGGTGGGGGTGTTGTTGGTGGTGGTAGTGGAGGAGGGGATGTTGGTGGTGGTAGTGGTGGTGGTGGAGGAGGGGATGTTGGTGGTGGTGGTGGTGGTGGTGGTGGTGGTGGTGTTGGTGGTGGTGGTGGAGGAGATGTTGGTGGTGGACGTGGTGGTGGTGGTGGTGGTGGTGGTGGTGGTGGTGGTGGTGTTGGAGGAGATAGAAGCGATGGACCTTGGCTGAAAACTAGTAGAGCAGGTGCAACAGGCAACCACTTCTACTAGTCACTCCTACCTACCTTCCTCTACCTACCTACCTACCCCTCCCTGCTAGTAACTCCCTATCTATTTAAGTATCGGAAACTTACGTTGAAACTTTCTTAACTCAGATCAACATTTTTAAGGGGATTGTGACTTTCATAGCCTCTACGTAAATTCCTTCTTTAGTCATGTAGGTTAAGTCGAACAAATTTCTTCTCATATGAAACTTGTCACTTTTTTACTGGTTTTTTTTTTTTTTTAATTATTATTACCTCAACCTCGGGACTGTAGGTTGTCACTAGTAGCCCGTGACTTTTGCGAGGCCTCGAGATTATTGGGTGTAGCACTAGATGTATGTATGTCACTTTGCTAATAATGAGAAACACGTGTACAGTACAGTCATGGGCCCAGGGTAAGCTTGTCAGTACACACACACACACACACACACACACACACACACACATCTTCATAAACTGGCACATCAGTCATTTCCCTCTCCTAGCCTTACAATGTCTGGAACAATTTCTTATACCAACAGTCCTTCTCCTTCTTTTTTTCTCCTCCTCCTCCTATCTTTCTTCCTTCTCTTTTTCCTCTTTTTCTTCTCTTTTCCTTCTCCTTTTCTCCTCAATTTTCTCCTCTCTTTCTCCTTCTCTTTTTCCTCCTTTTTTCATCCTCCTTTTCTCCTCCTCCCCCCCTAACGGGAACCACCTTCTTGTTGTGGTGGGAGGCTTGTGTGTCTCTGAGACCTGGTGAGCTAGACTAGAGGGGGCTCCGGCCCCTGCTCTGCCCCGATTTCGAGGAGAGAGGGCTTTTCATGCTAGGAAGCTCGTTAGTGAGAGACCAGACTAAATGGTTTCCATCTTTCAGTTCTTCAACTGTCCCTCTTTTCTTTTTATTTCCTTCCTGCTTGCTGTCACACCTCTCTATCACCTTTTTCTGGCACTATAGGACCTCGACGTTGTGGCGCCTAATATCCATCAATCAAATAAAATTGATCCTCCTCCTTTTCCTCCTTTTTCCTTCCTCCTCCTTATCCTCCTCCTCATTTCCTCCACCTCCTCCTCCTCCTCACGTTGTCTCTCTAATAAGGATAATCCCCAGGACCGAGCCAGGCCAATTAGCCATTCTCACCCTAGACGCTCCTACAACGTACCAATCCTACACTACACTATATGGGACGTATCTCTATTATCGACAAATTGGATCCGACTTAGCATCCAAACTCTGCTATAAAACACATCCCCTTGTTTTTAATACAGAGGGAGTGTGTTTCCTGATACAGTTTGGAGGAAGCTGTAGCCCTCCAATTTCTGATAAGGGGTTATCTCATGTGAGGGAATTGGAGGGGTACACTGATTCCTCCAACCAGACCTAGGAAACAGACCGAGTTGTTTATCAGTATATACGAGTATGCGCATGATTCTCTTTGGAGGATTCTCTTTGGAGGATTCTGTTTGATAGCATTAGTTTGGAGGATTCAGTAGCACCGCCATCTCGCCCTCTTAAAATTTCACTTCACAGAGCATAAATATCAGCTTTTTTTTTTTTAATAAGCATTCAAAGATGTGCTGCCAACTTGGATACCTTAACACTCAGTCAATCTTGGTACAGTTGAGATCAAAGGTTGTTTTTTTTCATCAGTACACATAAGGATAAATTTAAGACTGATATGTTTTCAACCCTTATTTTTTTTTTATTATATATTATTATTATTATTATTATTCGACACTTGACTTCACTTTAATTCCCCAGTAATTGATTTGATAAGTGAATCAATGCCGCTATATATATATTTTTTTACAGCAACCCAATGAATATCTAAGGTCGATCCGAGTCAAAATAGTTCAACTCGTGCATTTCATTAGAGGAAGGAAGTTGTCTCATGATTACCTATATATCCTATACGTCAGTCAGTCAGTCAGTCTCAGGTGCATCGAGACTTTTGTACCCACTGTCCACCATAGATGAGGTGAGTGTCTGTTGTTGCTTCTCCACCTCCTTCATCACACCTCGTCACTCTGTCACTTTATGTTAATCGTTACCGCTAGCCCAACTTTTTGCAATGTTCGGTTTAGTCACTATATTCACCGCACTTAGCATACTCTTATCACACTTCTACTCTCTCTCTCTCTCTCTCTCTCTCTCTCTCTCTCTCTCTCTCTCTCTCTCCATATATATATATATATATATAATCCCTTCTCTCTGTCTCAAATGGCAGCAGGTTTATTTATATATATTGGTAAATCAGTGGACAAAAAAACTGACTTTTAAGCACCATGAAAAAGCAACGTACGGTACACGTCGTATCATTGTGGTTTTATCACTCAAAACCTGAAAATCTGGACCGAAGCCTATGAGTTGAATGTAAAAAGTCTTCTAAGGTGTGGCATATAATATTGTCTTATAATATGTGTTAGTTCTGTATATGTATTTAGATTGGTATTCATTTACGCATCTGTTTATTCGTTTACATGATCGTTTTGCATACATGCATAATTGAACAACATGTATACTGGTTTTAATATGCGGTGTAGCACTAATCACTTTTATTAGAGGTGAATAAAGTATACTTTTCCATAATTAATGTGTATAATTTGGTTAAACTTATATGTCAATCAAAGCCACGAAGAAATTAAGTTTAAGCAATAAAAAATATAAAACAAAAACACAGCAAACAATGGATATGAAGAGAGAGAGAGAGAGAGAGAGAGAGAGAGAGAGAGAGAGAGAGAGAGAGAGAGAGAGAGAGAGAAAGGGGAGAGAGAGAGAGAGAGAGAGAGAGAGAGAGAGAGAGAGAGAGAGAGAGAGAGAGAAAGGGAGAGAGGGAGAGAAAGCAGAAGCAATACAAATGTGTGATAAGAATATGCAATTTACCCTTTTTTTTAGCCTATATTGTACTGTGGATAGTTGAGTTATCTACACACACACACACACACACACACACACACACACACACACACACACACACTAATAAATACGACCACTAGGTTCTAATCTCTGTGTACAGTTAGATTATAAAGTCATGAAATACCAAGCTTGGCCTGTGGTGGATGTGTATATATAGTTTTTTTTTTTTTTATCTATTCTATCTTTTTTCTATTTCTTATCATTCATGTGTATAGTTTATTTTATCTATTTATTTTATCTATTTTTTTTTTTTTTTTTTATCATTCATGTGTATAGTTTATTTTATCTATTTTTTTATCATTCATGTGTATAGTTGTTTTCATCTATTTATTATCTATTTATCTATTATTCATGTGTATAGTTTATTTTATCTATTTATTCCATCTATTTTGTTTTTATCATTCATATTTGACTGTGAATCATAAGCCCATCTAGACTTCACACGAGAGATAGGTTTGTTTATCGAAAGTCTATCCCAAAACTGTACACACAAGCCATAAATATATTGAGAAGAAAATCCATCTTCATTACAATAGTTTATTTTGGGTATAGATGTTTATTTATTTACCATCAGCGCTTTACTCCTTAAGATGGTGATAATTCGCTTTTTGTTGCATTGGAGTGCCTTGATTCCTCTGAAGTATGCTAGGAAACTGGACCAGAATAGCAAAAATAATGGTGTTCTGTTGCTTGAAATAGTTTGGAGGATTCTGTTGCTCCAAATTTCCTCCTTATTTAACCCCTCTCTTAATTCCTTCCCAATATAAGCTAATGTTTCTAGGAACGATATTAATTCAGCAATGTGTACAACGTATAGAAAATATGAGTTGCAAAAAGTCATTCACAAACAACAAACAAACATCAAACAAACGAACAAACAAACACCCTTATTGGTCAGTACATCATGGGTATATATATAGTTAGTTCAACTGTACAGTCCTCATGAATCCCCAGAACATTATTATACAACAACCCATTGTGATATTATCTAGTGCAACCATTTATCACCCACCACCACCATCATCAACATCACCACCATCATCCATCCCTTATCATCACTTATATCCCTGAGTCTCATTCATCTCCAGTCATCATCGATCATCACTTCAACTCTCTATCTACATTTACAATTCACAGGACGTCATTCTTCAACATTGGACATTGAAGAAGGCGTTTCAATGGGTATGACGTTTTATGTTTTCCTAATTATCTTTGGGAGTTGAACGAAGCAGCAACCTTTTGTGTTCAATTTGGAAATGTAGGCCTTCAAAATCAGCTATACAACATATCTCTTGTGCAATTCCATATGGAGGGTTTCTGTTTCTTGGCATAGTTCAGAGGAATCAGTACCCTTCTGATTTCCCATAATAGGTTACTCCCCTTTTAAGTAGATGCTCTTATGATGGTTAAGTGAGGGCTATGCTAATTTTTCCAGACTGTGCCAATAGGGAGTTCTCTTATTAGTAATTTTTTTGTGGTTGTCTGTGTCCTGAAATAGTTTAAAGGAATTTGTATCTCTCCAATTCACCAACAAAACACTTACTCCGATGAATAACAGAAAAGCTCATCACAGCTAAGAAGAAGAATACAAAAATCGTTCATCCCAAGGAACAGTAAATTAATATTATTGATGTTTACTGGCCAGGTGTGTACCTCAACACACACAGAAAACAGGTCCCATGATATATAAATAAATAAATATATATATATATATTTAAACTCTAATTAACATTTTGTGCACAATCTTTGCTCACCAGGATCACTTATTTATCACCATCACCAACCACCCTTGTGGATTCATACATACATTGGTACGGACAGTGTTGTTGGTCGTGACTAATCACAATTGTTGAACTAACATTCAGGGATTATCGCCCAGCATGACGCCCTCCTCTTACACTTACCTCTCAGCTTCGTCCCTTATCCATCACCATCGATCTTAGTCATTGTACTCTTTACTCGTCATCCATTCTCACTCTACCCATTCTCCAACCCCCTACACACCCCATTCTCTCTCCACCCATTCTCTACCCCCTACACACCCCATTCTCTCCACCCATTCTCCACCCCTCACACACCCCATTCTCTCTCTACCCATCACCTACATACACTCTCCCTCTTTACTCATCTATTCTCTCTACACATTCTCCACCCCTCACACACCCCATTCTCTCTCCACCCATTCTCCACCCCTCACACACCCTATTCTCTCTCTACCCATTCTGCATCCCTCACACACACCATTCTCTCCACCCATCACCTACATACTCCCTCTTTACTCGTTATCCATACTCTCTCCACACATTTTCCACCCACCCATTCCTTCTACACCCATCACCTACACACACTCTCTTTTAAACATGACCGTACAGTTCTTATCACTTGTCTACCGCAATCACCATTCTTCACCAGACACCACCAGCAGCCCTAGATCATACTCACCTTTAGCTCTACCTACACCCTCGGTCCCCCGGCCTTGTAATTTGTACTCACTAGCGCCCTGCCTATCTATTTTCTCCACGCCTCACCACCTTCCTTACATCCACATCATCCTTCTTTGCGTTTTCTCTTCGGGTACAACTCCATGCACGGGTAGGGGGTCTGTTTGGGTACATTGTTTAGATGAGTTTAGAGGGATAGGTTACGTATATAGGCTCCCTTTTAAATCCAGTGTGACACCCCAAACTTGTCTCACATCTTCATGAACTCACAACTTACTCCTCTCATTTCAACAACTACTGAAGTGAATGTTGTCCCTTATAATTGGTTTAATGAAGGTAATTTGTAGGACTGATGATTCCACTTAACCTATTATTGTATGCCTATTCACACGAGTTTTTTTTTTTTTTTACCTCAATGAAGTTAAATGGGACTGTGATAAAACCAAGAAGCAACAAAACTCGTGTGTGAAGCAAGCCTTAATTAATGTTACTAATAGAGGATCTGTTTCATGGCATAGTTTAGACAGGAATCAGATTGTGTCCTCTTAATTAAACAATGTATATATACCTTAATTAAAGTCTCTGTCATGTTGCAAATCAATGTTAAAATCAAATGGAGATACTAGACGAATATTTCACTGCATTTTCCATCCCTGTCATTACGCCTTCTGAACAGTGTAATGCTCTATTTAGCCAGGCGGAAAATCACATGTATTACCTATCTTTATATTGCTTTTATTTTTTTCCCAGCTTGATAAAATCGTCAAAAGTTAAACGTTGTTCACTTCCAGTAACAGAGTTTGGTGCACTAATTTCTCTGTTTTTACAGCTGGTATGTATGTCATAAAAACTCTTACGTATTTTGTGCCTTTGACGGAGCCTCGATCGTGACCAAACAAACCTGATATTTTTTTCTTTTTCATATTATGTAGGTGGTTGGAGCAAGACAAGGTTATTCATTATTTTGTTACTTCATACGAGTGTGTGATGATGATTCCTAACTAAAGCATAATTTTTTGTTTCCTTTAGCATTTGTAGAGACATTTAGTTACTATTTTGAGACACCATAGTATGGAGGAGTTTACTGATAACACTTGACGTACGGTAGCTTAGAGGAATCAATGCAGCACCTATTTACCCATGTTACCACAAGGAGAGAATATCCCCTTAAATTGACTTGTTAGACTTGTGAATACTGGTGTTGTATCTGGTATCAGGGAAATATATGAACTGGATCGAAATTTAGTCGTCTGTTCGGGTGAAACAAACCCAGTGATAAGTTGTCAGCATTCAGATTTAACTTTTCTGCAGTGAATATCATGCAAATCAAGCTTGTTGGTGTAAGAGGTGGCCTCCAGTCATCTGATGGCAACTGTACATCTCTGTATTCAAATCACGTCCTCACACACTTTTATAATGATAAGTTGTATACGATTTGGACCTGTATTTATCATAATTTTAGTACAGCAGCTACAAACATGTGGGGCTGATTGTGTTCACTATCTATCTATCTCTATATATCTCTATTTCTATCTATATCTTTCTATCTATCTCTATCTATATATCTATTTCTATCTCTCTATGCCTTCCCGTATATTGTATCAGACCTTAGTAACCGTAAATAGAATGAGTATAGAAAGCAACACCAAGTCGTTTTTACCTCTATGCTTTCCTCTTGCTATTATTACCCGGCAGCAGAATATGACTGTGCTGTTTTGAAGCCAACTTAGATTCCTGTTGGAGCCGGTTAGACACCAGTGGTTTCCGTGTGTTATATATACATAAGAATTTTTGTTTTTCGCTTTGGATCCTACCTAGAGTGATTACAGTTATCATAAGGACGACGTAAGGTGGAGGCAAACTCCTTGAATACAAAAAAAAAAAAAAAAAAAAAAAAAAAACAGTTCCGAGTTGATGAAAGGAAAACCCTGCCTGGCCCTCTGTATGTAAACAGTGGGTACCAGTAGAATCCTTATTTATTGGTACTGCTGCTACGTATGTCATATAAACTTTACGTATCTTGTGATTTTATCTTGTGACTTTGTCGGAGCCTCGATCGTGACCATACAAACCTGATTTTTTTTTTTTTTTTCATATATGGAGCTGGTTTGAGTAAGACAATTAAGGTGATTATCCCACCACCATATTACCACACAGGAAGAAGCAGACTGTTAGAATCTATACTAGTCAAGTGTAAAGAGGTTCAGGCAGTGTTTCCCTTCATCTGCCCGGAACTGTACTTTGGGAAACCACGAACTGAAATGAATGAAGTGAAAATATAACTCAGAATTGCATATAACTCAGAATTGCATTCTGAACTAGTTATATTCTAACAACATACGTAATTTACCATATGAGAACAATATCTGTACATAATTATCTCTTCATTAAAATTGTATAGCAACATCACTATAGCTCATACATTATTATTTTTTTTTTTTATTATTATTATTGTTATTATTTTTTTTTTATTATTATTATTATTATTTTTTTTTTTTATTATTATTATTATTATTATTATTTGCATACAATTTTCACTATGCATGGTTCCAGCTAAGAGGATCTATCGAGAGAGGAGAGTGCTAAACCTTGTTGTATTGGAGAGTGTACTGTACATACATAGCTTAGATGGTGGATATGGAGCAGGTTTGGTTGGGTAAGCTACTATTACTCTGATAAAATGGAAGGAAGTGGTGGGAAGGGAACATTGGGTATGGTATCCCTCCCTCTCAGGTCACCACCAGTTAACAGTTACGGTACCTTTTAAAAGACATAGGGGCCCCGTGATGTAATCAGAAAAAAATTGGAGTTTAATGGGAGAGTATACTTTTGGTACATTAGAGCTCCTTGATTCCTCTAAAGTTTGCCAGAAAACAGGACCAGAGGAACAAAAATAATGGTGGCCTGTTGCTTGGAATAGTTTGGAGGAATAATTTGCTCCGGATTTACAACACTGTAACATGTCCTTAATGAGTCCTTCAAATATTGCCATGGAAAGAGCTTGTTGTTTCGTGGCATGTTCAGGAGGAATCAGAAGCCTCTAATTATTATCATCATACATGATCACAAGGTCCTTAATGCATTGACGAAGGCTGACTTGTGTAGCATTATCCTTGTCAGTTGTTGCATGTTAAGCGCCTTATTTATCTTTATTATCATTTTTTTAGTCTATTCTACATCCCTGTTCCTGCTTAACACTTTTTTACACGATCTTAATTTATTCATTTTATTTAAAGTGTTCAATAATTCCCCGGCACTGAATATGGAGATGAAATTATCCTACTTATAGTCTGCAGTGTTACATATTTATTTAAAGAGACGAGAAAGAACCTAGTAATACTATTTTAGTCTTCGAAATTTGTGTGGATGGGTGTCTTTATTATCTCTCTCTCTCTCTCTCTCTCTCTCTCTCTCTCTCTCTCTCTCTCTCTCTCTCTCTCTCTCTCTCTCTCTCTCTCTCTCTCTCTCTCTCTCTCTCTCTCTCTCTCTCTCTCTCTCTCTCTCTCTCTCTCTCTCTCTCTCTCTCTCTCTCTCTCTCTGTTGTTTGTTTGTTTGTTTGTTTGTTTGTTTGCTGCACTCAGAGAAACTCCTCGTGCATTTGATATTGCAAGAAAACAATATGAGTTTTGAGTCACACGATTTGTCTGCCCAGTAATGAGTATTGTTTTCCTCCTTTCATCACCGTTACTCCTAGAGATATCAAATTTTCTTCTTCTTTTTTTGCAATAAATAGATGCACTTGAAGGCTCCTGACACTTGATAAAAACGAGTAACTCTCATGTCTGCCATAATAACCCTGCCAGCCCTCCAGTGCTCCTCCAAGTAATTGTATAGAATTACAAAACTCCCATTTTTCTAACTTGGCACAAATATATACTGCATCCATGGCTCCCTCATTTCAATTCTTTGTTTTCCCTGTATGTCTGTACAGTCGTGGTCAATAATAATGATCCACATATGGGTAACTTTAACCATTTTCAGTCTAATGCATTCATGTTCTCATATAAATTTATTGTTTTAAGTAGTGCGTAGACGCTTGTATTAAATTAAAAGATGGTACTTAACCTATTTATTGGAAAGTTTATCAGCTAAGGAACAGAGGGAAGCAGACAAAATCTCACCTGAGTTTCCCCTACATGGATGATTATTTTTGACCACGACTGTATATATAAATAAATACACCAATATATTTACACAACTTGGTACTTGGCTGCAAATTATACACACTTCTATATAGGCTACGTGAAAAAATGTACCTATTTACAAAGTGTCATTATTTTACTAAGGAGGGAATCGGTGCATTTTCACCTGGATAATAAACACACACACATACCCACCATTGTAAATATTATCAATAACCCTTAGAATACTGTCTGTGTTTGTTCTTGTTGTTTTTTTGTTTTTGTTTTTCTGTTTTTTTTTTTTTTTCTTTGTACCAACTATATCAATAGTGTAATTTGTGAATTTTCAGCTGTATTGCTGCTATCTCCAATAAACCGTTTATTATTATTATTATTATTATTATTACACACACACACACACACACACACTACCATTTGGACACATTCAACTCCAAGGACTGAGTGTAGAGAGACGGGCAGATATATATATTTTTTTTACTGATTTCATATTATATTTTACACTTTAGATAAATTTATTTTTTTGGATCTGGTATTCAGTCAGGCGTGAACATCTCAAATCTCACTATAGGGCTCTTTGAAAATTGAGAGCATGAGACTGTAGAAATGGAGTCCCCCTGGCCTTCAAATTTATATCTCAGGTATAGGATGTTTGTGTGTGTGTGTATGTGTGTGTGTGTGTGTGTGTGTGTGTGTGTGTGTGTGTGTGTGTGTGTGTGTGTGTGTGTGTGTGTGTGTGTGTGTGTGTGTGTGTGTGTGTGTGTGTGTGTGTGTGTGTGTGTGTGTGTGTGTGTGTGTGTGTAATTGTGTGTGTGTGTGTGTAGTTGTGTGTGTGTGTAGTTGTGTGTGTGTGTATAGTAGTGTGTGTGTGTGTGTGTGTGTGTAGTGTGTGTGTATATATGTTATTGTTTGTTTGTGTGTGTGTGTGTGTGTGTGTGCTATTGTTTGTTTGTGTGTGTGTGTGTCATTGTTTTATGTATGCGTTCGTCCACAAGTGTATATATAGGCTCTGTATATTGCCCACTTAGATGCCTTCAGTGCCAGGAATAGTGTGTGTTGACTCATCCGTGGCTGCACAAATTACAGGTTCCGATATGTTATCAAGAAAGTCGAAGTGCATGGTCTCCCTCCCTCCCTTCCCTCCCTTCCTCATGTATGTATAGATTCCACATTCCAGGATTATAAAAACTTGCCTTCGTACCCACCTGTCGGTAATCATCCTACGGGTAAAAAAGTCGCCAAAGTACAGGGAATATAATGAAGAAGAGGCAAAATAGTGCCAATATAGACCCCACTTATATAACACTGGTATTGTTTTTGCCATGTTTTGATTATCCTAATGTATTCCTCCTCATTATGTGTGTGTGTGTGTGTGTGTGTGTGAGAGAGAGAGAGAGAGAGAGAGAGAGAGAGAGAGAGAGAGAGAGAGAGAGAGAGAGAGAGAAAGATAGCTCTAGTGCTAATCACATTCAGAGTATTTTTTTTATTCTTTTTTTTGTCTGTAACTTGGAAGGCTTCTGATTCATCCATCCAGACTATACCACAATTAAACCAGATTCCCTCTTAGTAACTTTGAGGTGGTTCGTTTCGTGGCATACATTGGAGAAATCAGTGCTATAACCCTCCAATTCAGTAAAGTGAGAAACTATTCCTTTACTCATTATGATACGGCATGGGTCTTGAAAAATATAGAATGGATAATGGTAGAAAATATCTGGTATGTACAGTTGCCAAAAAAAGGTATTGCGACAACTATTGATAGAACTTTAACCCTAGTAATATCCACAACTTTTAGTATATGAACTATAAGTATGTATAACAGAAGCAAAGGTACATGTCCTTCTGTAATACATACTTATAATATCCCTACAAACAATTATGGTCATTAATATATTTAATGTTGTATAACTAGTTGTCGCAATACATTTTTTGGCAACTGTACATACCAGATATTTTCTACCATTGTCCATTCTATATTTTTCAATGTTAAAACAACGCGTATTAAAAAGCAAGTTTTTTTTTTTTTTTAGCCCTCACCTTCTATCGTTTTTTCTTCAGGAGTGAGTTATACGCGTGGCTGTCCCTCTTCTCAGCCAATAGCCGGTGACTGTGGCTCGCGTTGCTGCTGCCTCGGGCTCACTTCATCGCTACTGATACTAATAATAGAGGCATTCCGATTAGTAAAGGCGTATCAGCCAATCGTTAAATACAGACGTACGTTTATTTCCCTTGCTTCCTGAATATCGAGTGGGGGGTGGGGTGTTGTAAGTGGCTATAATAAAACACAACACTCGTCAAAACAGTAAGAAGTAAAAAAAATATGTAAAAAATATGTAAGAATATATTAATACAGGAACAGAAACACCACATTCTGCTGGAGGTTTTGGGTGAGTAGGGGGGTGCAGGAGTAGGGGACAGGCTGGAGGGGGGGGGGGGGTTAGTGGGGTGCAGGAATAGGTTACAGGCTGGAGGGGGGGGGGGTTAGTAGAGGCAGGAATAGGTTACAGGCTTTCTACCAACACCATGCCTGTCCCAATATTCCCGCACCCCCCCACACCAAAGCCTGTCCCCTACTCCCGCACCCCCTTAACATAACTATACCTACATCTAAGGTTATAATTATTACTTCGAAGGCAATCGGTGTTTTTTTGTTTTCTTCGCCTGGATAAATATATATAAAACACACACACACACACACACACACACACACACACACACACACACACACACACACACACACACACACACACACACACACACACACACACACACACAACCAGTTAATGCATCTATCTTCTTTGGCATGTATGTATATATGTACAGTACTACAAAATAACTAAACCTGCATGTAAGGTCATAATTATATTCTTTAAAGGGAATCGGTGTATTTTTCGATGGGATAAAAAAAAAATATTTATGTACGGTATATTGAAAAAAAAAAAAAAAAAAAAAAAACTACACTCTAGCAACCGATGCGTCTCTCTTATTGGTAAAGGTTCATTATTATCGCCACATTTGGGTTGGGGGTTGGTGTCTGCCCACTCGTTTTTCCAAGGCTGACCGGTTGTTGTTGCTGCTGCCGAACTTGAGACGATGCCCGTGAACCTGAACCCACCTCATGCACGCAGTAGTCTGTATGTGTGTCTAGTCTCTCCCTCCTTCCCTCCTTCCTTCCCTGCACCTGCTTCAATGGACTGTATCTCTCTTCATTTAACTGCAACTTTCAACTGTCTGGCAGTTTTACTAAACTGAAAAAATTTCCTGCATACGAGATATTATAATGATATAATAATCATATAGATAATTAACTTATAAGATAGAGTTAGCCTACGTCGTATTCTAATTCTCCTTTTGGCACACCGAAGCCAATCGGCAAGGATAACAATTATGCCAACCACCAATCAAACATCATGTATATATATATATATTCCTTTTGAAGAATTTATAGACAAATACCTCATGACAGAACTATGTTAAGATATTATGGAGGTGATATGAAGTATGGAGGTAGTATGAGGTTGTATAGTGTGAGGTATGGAGGTGGAGGTGGTATGAGGTATGGAGGTAGTATGAAGGTGGAGGTGGTATGAGGTATGTAGGTAGTATGAAGTATGGAAGTGGAGGTGGTATAATATCTAAAGGAATGGCTGGTGTTCCTTCCCCCCTCCCCATCCATCCATCCATCCATCCATCCACTCCCTCCATCCCTCCACCACCTCCGTGCACTCAACTACTTTGTTTCATGT
Source organism: Petrolisthes manimaculis (assembly GCA_034508575.1). Lineage (NCBI taxonomy): Eukaryota > Metazoa > Arthropoda > Malacostraca > Decapoda > Porcellanidae > Petrolisthes > Petrolisthes manimaculis. Next base: position 90,820 of record JAWZYT010000974.1, on the reverse strand, counting down.
CGGAGATAAACTCACTATCATTAATCTCTGCCCAAGGAGCGACCTGTAGTCATCAACATTACGCCTATCTCTATTATCCACCACAGCTACACGGATCTCGCTCAAGATGTCGTTTATAATAGCTTGGGTTATAAACGAAGGAGAGGAGGAATTGTGGCATAATGTCTTTTAGTCGTTTCATTATAATATCATCGCTTGATATTACTTACACGAAGGGGACTATTAACTAACTAGGCAATGTGCATTATTTCCCAGTCTAACATTGCTTATCACACACACACACACACACATACACATACGAAGTGCAATATTATGCAGCAACTTTTAATTAGACATCATGCAGCTATATACATACGCTTTTAGATCTCGTTACAATACATTATACGCTTCTACTGTAGATATCGTTGCAATACATTATCCATAGGGACTTGCAATATTTTTCCGAGCAGTCCTAATTGAGTTCATGAGACAATCACAACATTTATCACAGCTAAGACTGGTGGGACGAGATAACATATGGCCAAGTCATGATGATCTCATTCCTCGCACACATTAAACTCTCCTGAACACTTGACGTCAATTTACTGCACAGAAGAACTTTATATCGCCAATAAATAACTTTCGGGTTACATCGATACCGTCCGTATGTACAGTCGCCATCACTGCCGCGTGGACAGGGGCTCACATATATTCAGATATTCAGATATGTAGCACCACTGTGATTATTTAGCTCGAAACAATCCACGTGTGTGAGATGGAGTACTTCGATACACTATTATATGAAGTAAACTTTGTTGCTTAATAAGAAACTGAATCACTTAAATTTCTTAAAACATGTGAGCCCCTGTAACACGCGGCAGTGATGGCGACTGTACAGATGCGAGTATAAGTTTCTTTACTCCCCTGGCGAGAGTGAGGTCGAAGTCGTTGTTGGAGATGGACTAGACGAACCAAATTGGGAGAGTTCATAATGCTGAGATGATGATGCTTCATGTTTATAAATTTGATCACTTACTTGAATCCAACAACTATAACCCCGGCATGATTTACTGACTCCCATGCAGTGTTTGTTTGCCTCGCCCTTCCCCAACCACGACTTCGACTTCACTCTCGCCAGGGGAGGTAAAGAAACTTAATGATCGTGACTGTACAGTTGGACACATGAATGGGTGGTACAGCCCAAATGAAAGATGGCCAATTTCTCCCAATATCAAGGTCCTTGGTGCCAAATAGGAGACATCAGTGGCAGAAGTCAGTATTGAGGATGGTAATAAAAAGCAAGTATATACCTGATAATAGACACTGGCTACTCAAATGGGACAAGTATCATTCACCTGCCAGGCTGTACCACCCATTCATGTGATCAACTGTACGTACTGAAGCTTTAAAGGCATCATGCACTTGCTTTGATGGACGAATTAGATGGAGGTTTTACTGAATCCCTCCAAATTATAAAAGAAAACAAACAGGCTGCTTTAGTATACGAGTAGTAGAGTTGTTTTGTCGTCGATTGTTTTTATGTATACAACCCATACACATCCCATACACATCCATCACTCTATCATTGTCAGCAGACGTGGAATGAAATTATCTTAACCCTTGTAACACCACCACCGCCCCTCCCCTTGTGTGTGTGTGTGTGTATGTATGTGTCTTTATATCTTCCTGTGTGTGTATATCTCTCTTTTTGTGCCTGTGTATCTCTCTTAATGTGTCTCTCTTCCTGTGTGTGTATCTCTCTCTTAATGTGTCTCTCTATCTCTTCCTGTGTATCTCTCCTAATTATGTATCTCTCTTCCTGTGTGTATATCTCTCTCTTAATATATATCTCTCTATCTGTGTGTGTGTGTGTCTGTCACTTCCTGCCTTGTCTCTCTCTCTTCCTGTGTGTGTGTGTGTCTCTCTCTCTCTTCCTGTGTGTGTGTGTGTCTCTCTCTCTCTTCCTGCAAATGAGTATTGCATGTAAATCTTGATGTTTGATTGTGAGTGCGTGTGCTTGTGCGTGCATGCGTATGTATCTGTGTGTGGGGGGGGGGGGGGGGGTTGTGAGTGTGAAAATGCTTGGCGGACTTTATTCAGGTCAAAATTTCACTTAAGATATTTCACATAAGGATTAATGTATTTGAGTACACATTCTATATTATATACTCATCTTAAAGAGAGATAGACGTATAGATTAATCGTTAGACAGACAGATAAATTGATAGATTGCCCTTCCTTTTCTGTATCATTCATTAACTTTCATTAACTAAAAATTATATGCACTCCTCTTGGTAGTGAAGGAATATTTATTATGATAATGATTATGATGATGATGATGTTGTTTATGGTGATGGTGATGATGGTAATGATGATAGTGATGATGATGATGATGATGATGGTGATGGTGATGATGTACATGTTGTTTATGTATGGTGATGGCACATACTGGACCAGCGGGGATCGTCGGCTGTCACTCAGTACCCACTCAACGTAGATGGTAATATAAGCAGAGGTTATAATACATGAACCATTACGGAGAGGGAGGGAGAAGCTGCATGGCTATAAGAGGCATACAGACAGGCTTGGTGGGGATATAGACAAGCTTGATGGGGGGGGGGTGCATGGGGTTGTCAAGGCGAAGGATACTACTACACGATTACTACTACTACTACTACTACTACTACTACCAAGGCCAAGAGATAGTGTAGCTAAACTCGTAAGTATGTAACCTGTATACCTGTTTATTTAGTTTTATTTTTCATTGTAATTCAAGTGAGTATGAACGAAATTATCATAAACCTGTACCTTTTTATTTATTTTTATTTTTCATTGTAATTCAAGTGAGTATGGACGAAATTATCATAAACCTGTACCTTTTTATTTATTTTTATTTTTCATTGTAATTCAAGTGAGTATGAACGAATTTATCATAATTATTGAGAAGTCCTCTTGTTGCAGAGTTCCAGTTTGGGTAATCTAAGATAATTAAGCCAGCGACATGTTCTGGGTTGAGAAAAAATGCCAAAGAACTTGTTACCTAGCAGCCGCCGAGATGATAAGTCGAGATAATTATCAAGAGGGTCATTTTGTGGACACACACATACACACACACTCATACACACACATACACACACACACACACACACACACACACACACACACACACACACACACACACACACACACAGATACCAAGGTCACCTGCTCATCCAACCCTCCTGGCATCACCTAGTAAATGTTTGGTCCGCATCTTCTATTTTTTTTTCACTCCTCCTTCTCCGGACCGATTATCTGAGCTGGCCGCCTTTAGTTCAGGGGGTGCGGGAATAGGGGGGGGGGGGGGCTTAGGGGAGTGCAAGAGTAGGGGACAGGCTTGGGGGGGGGGGGGGGTTGGGGAGTGCGGGAGTAGGTGGACATGCTTGTGAGGGGATGCAGGAATAAGGGACACAGGCTTTTTACCCACCCGAAGACTGTCCCCCTAAACCCGCATCCCCCCCCCCCCCCCCCCCCCCCCCGCCGCTACTCCCGCACCCTCTTAAGCATCTCGTCACCCACTTATGGTGATGTGATGCTTGGTCAGGTTACCGTGGCTTGATTTATTATGGTGGTGGTCAGGGAGAACCTTCTTTAGGAACCACTGTCTTGTATGGTAGATGTCTATGTATGATGTTGTGTCGCCTCTTTGATATGTATGAGAGTGAACACATTATTTATACAGTGTACAGTTGGACATATGAATGGGTGGTGCAGCCCAAGTGAAAGATGGTCAATTTCTCCCAATATCAAGTTCCTTAGTGCCAAATAGGAGACATCATCAGGGGCAGAAGTCAGTATTGAGGATGGTAATAAAAAGCAAGTACCAGATAATAGACACTGGTTACTCAAATGGGACAAGTATCTTTAACCTGCCAGGCTGTACCACCCATTCATGTGTCCGAGTGTACACTCGTAGGTTTAACGCCAGAGTTTTTACCCTCAAAATATTACATTTCTTCACTTTTGGTAAGAATTAAACCACTCGAGTTCTTTATGTTCTCTCTCTGTGTGTGTATCGAGGAAGCGAGAACCAGTTCGTATATAATGTGGTATTCAACTAACTGTGTTTAGGCTATAATTACGACAACAAGCTGAGAATTTCATATAGGACAACAAGCTGAGAATTTCATATAATAGAACTACAAGCTGAGAATTTCATATAATAGGACAACAAGCTGAGAATTATATATACTCATATGAGAAGTTATGCGACCTTCACTTTCTTAGCTGAAGCCAATTCGTATTGATTTGAAAGGGTTATGAGTTCAATGGACTTAAGAAAACGTAAAAGTGTTGTGCAACCTTGAAGTTTCCTTAATTTCATGCCTGTTAACATCGACAGAAGAACTTTAATGTAGCTAAGCAGAAAAAAAAGAGTTATACGCAGGAAGGAAGAGGAGGAGAAAAAGAAATAGAGGAGGAGGAAGACGAGAAAGAGAAGAGAAAAAAAGGTTATACACAGGAAGGAAGAGGAGGAGAAAAAGGAGGAGTAGGAGGAGGAAGACGAGAAAGAGGAGAAAAAGAAGGTTATACACAGGTAGGAAAAGGAGGAGAAAAAAAATAGAGGAGGAAGACGAGAAAGAGAAGAGAAAAAAAGGTTATACACAGGAAGGAAGAGGAGAAGAAAAAGAAATAGAGGAGGAAGACGAGAAAGAGGAGAAAAAGGAGGAGTAGGAGGAGGAAGAGGGGAAAGAGGAAAAAATGAAAAATTGAAAAAAAAAAAAAAACTACAAAAATAACAAAGGCTCGTGTGCAGCTCGTTCAGTCCTCAAAATAATAATATAGGCACGTGTGTAGCTCTCATAGTACTGGAGAAGGAATTTAGGCTCGTGTTCAGTCAGGCATTTACTCTGACACACTCCCATTTGCACTCTTAAAAAAAATAATAATCACATTTACCTCCAGAGAAATTTATCCTCCCTCAAGTTACAATTCCATTTTTGCCCCGGTAGTGTAATGAGATGTAATACGTGTCCTTACTGTCACCAAGATCAACAGATATCACAGATTATAGACTGATGCTATATACCAGTGACATGTCGTAATTGCATTTCCTCCTCGCGTTTTTAGCCATGGGTTGTATTTGGTAGTTCGGTGTTTTTTTTCTTCTATCCACTGAAGGGTACGACTGTATTGTTTTCTTTCATTGGTTTACTGGTGTGTGTGTGTGTGTGTGAGAGAGAGAGAGAGAGAGAGAGAGAGAGAGAGAGAGAGAGAGAGAGAGAGAGAGAGCAGCAGTAGTTGACCTGGGCTACGGTAACGGGCATGATGAAGCCTATATATGTCCAGTGTCGGAAAATATATAAAATCGATACTGTTTATGTGTTTATTATCAAGATTAGAGAGTTGTGAATTGTTTCTTTTCCGTGTGTTAATGCGTAGATACAGTTTATTCGGAAATATCTCTCTAATCCCTTTCTTCTATAAAGGCGTGATCGAGGTATTGTTATCATTTTTGTGTTTACCGTTTCTGATGATGACCAAAGTTTTATAGAAGTAGTAATGTTGTCACGAAAATACTAGTCATAAAAATAATTATCTGAATATAAATTTACATGGCAGGGATGGATAATAGGCAGCGACAAGGATTTACACCCGTAGTTTTAAAAAAATTGAGGGCCCTTACTGGAGCTCTATGAACCCTCCAAACTACTTCAGTCAACAGATTCCCTATTCGAAACACTGAAGCGTTTTGTGGCCTGGATTATTTGGAGGGTTCATTATTACGGTATTACGGTTTGTTGTTTTATATTGTTGTTGTTGTTGTTGTTGAGATACACATGCAGCTTTGAACATTGATAGGGAAAGGAAAGTAAGTAAAACCACACTGGTAGACGAAATATTTTTATTCCAAACGTTTCGGCGACCTCTGTCTCCCTCTTCAGTGGAAATACAGATTAAGAGTGGAAAGTTTGACCGGAGAGACAGACAGACCTTAGTTGCACCTAAAAATAATTTGCATTTTCATCCTGACTTCGTGACGGTCCTGTATATACCCATATCCTCAATAAAGAATCAGAAAGGCAACTTAATTATCCCGTGGAGTTCATAAATAGTACAAGAGAGGCAAACTAATTATCCCGTAGAATGCATAGGGTGTAATTAGAACAGGTAAGATAATAAGAGGGTCCGTTCCATAATTGATTTTGAGCCGGTTAATGATGGTAGGGCTTCATTAATTAACCTCCGGGCCACCATAAGAAAAGAAACATGTATATCAGTCTCGTTTATCATTCACCTTCTGCAATTTATCATTCATTTACCATTCATGGATGGATGGATGGATAGTTTCTACCATCCATTCATCCATCCATCTATTCAGCCCTAACTTTACCCATCCAACCCTGACTTAACCCATTTATCCATCCATCCATCCATTCATTCAGCCCTAACCTTACCCATTCATCCATCCATCCATCCCTTCATCCATCTTTTTATATAATTTCCCATCTCGTATCAATCACAGACGCCAAACACAACTCCCTCCATCCTATATATATACAGACTTCAGAAAAGGGAGAAAGATTTTAGTAACGTTATCCTATGAGACTCACACACACACACACACCCACACACTGTTTATATACAATTGCCAGGGCCCCAACACCACCAACAGCAGCCCTTTCTAAACAGTGTAAATTTTAGTAACGTTATCCTCTGAGACACACACACACACACACACACACACACACACACACACACACACACACACACACACACACACACACACACACACACACACACACACACACACACACACACACACACACACACACACACACACACACACACACACTAAACCATATCCTGGAGCAGTGTAGTAGTAGTAGCAATTAAAGTGTCTGGCAAGTGTTATCAGCCATCAGAGGTATTGTCATCGCTGTAATCACTGTACTGTAGGCTACTCCATTTATGTTATCTCTTTTTACGGGGGCGAGAATGTGCCGGCTTCTTCATTTAATAATTTCTCGTTTTATATTTTATTTTTAATTTTTTTTTCGGTAGATGAAATAACTGTCTGAGACATTTTACACAACTACTACCTATAGATCTTTATCAGCAACTTGTAAACATTGGATTGTACTCTCGACAAAGGTGTGTATCTAAGGCGATATATTTTTTGTCATAATACTTGGGAGGAAAGCAGTGAGTGTGTTGTCGAGAGGATATAATTCACGTATGTACAGACACGAGCACTAATAAGTTTACAGCTTTGGTTGAATCTTTGAACAGTCCAAATAACCAATCTTTTCAATGGAGATCCTATTATGGATTTATTTGCTGTCTTTAGGTATTGGAAGCACACCTGAATACCTATTAGTGCTCGTGACTGTACTTTACTTTAAGGGGAGAGTCTCTTTTGGGTGAATTGGAGATCTGTGAATCCTCCAAACTCCCCCTCGAAACAGATGACCCCAGTGGTGTTTCTAATAGGAGCTCTGTTTCGTAGGATAGTTTGGAGGATTCACAGAGCTCCAATTCACCTAAAAGAAATGCTCCGCTTAATTACCCCTTTTGTTGGGAGGGTTTGGAGAGAGTTGTAATCCCCCGAGGCAGCACCCACCTGTCAGCACCCCCCTGCCAACACCCCCCTGCCAACACCCCCCTACCAACATCCCCCTACCAACACCCCCCTGCCAACACCCACGTTACCTATAACAACAGGACCTACTGTAAATGCACACAATCAAGCCCAACTCTTCAGAAACATCATACGCTTAAAAAAATAATGTCAAACTATAACTATTGGTCTTAGTAAAACTTTTCGTTCATATTATTCACTTAAATGGCTCACTTTTCTTTCAACTAATGCAGAATGTTTTATAGTGACTGTACAAACCTCACCATAAGAATACATTAAGAATACATTAAGAATACATAAGAATATATTAAGAATACATAAGAATACATAAGAATACATTAAGAATACATTAAGAATATATAAGAATACATAAGAATACATAAGAATACATTAAGAATACATAAGAATACATAAGAATACATAAAGAATACATTAAGAATACATAAAGAATACATAAAGAATACATAAGAATACATTAAGAATACATAAAGAATACATAAGAATATATAAGAATACATAAGAATATATAAGAATACATAAGAATAGATTAAGAATACATAAGAATACATTAGGAATACATTAAGAATACATAAGCATACATTAAGAATACATTAAGAATACATAAGAATACATTAAGAATACATAACTTGAGTCCCCCCCCCCCCCGTGTGTCTTTAAACTGAACCAAGTCCCATTAAAGTCATACGTAAGGTAGAGTCAACACAAACTTCCAAAATAAGTCAGGATTAAAAGGCGAGAGAATACATTAATCCAAAGTATGCCAGGAAACAGAACCAATGAATAAATACAATGATACCCTGTTGCTTGGAAGGGTTTGGAGAAATCAATTGGTTTAGATTTACCACCATCCATCACCACGCAACTATCGCCTTAAGGTGGTAATTCTATTTTGATTCCTCCAAAGTATGCTAGGAAACAGTACCAGATGAACAAAAATAATGGTGTTCTGTTGTTGCTTGGAATAGTTTGGTGGATTCAGTTGCTCCAGATTTACCAACACAAGACTTGTTTCTCCCTTAAGTATAGCAGTGAGGGATGTAATGAACGTCTAACCCATCCAATCACAACAACACATCTTTCATTAAAGGCAAACATAAATGGAAGCTAAGAGTATAACATTTGGGCTCATTGAAAATACCCATTGCATAATCATAGCCTATTGCCGCTATAAAATGTAGATATATTAGACGTCACAGCACACTATTTTACATATTAACGTAAATATTAAACCTTTCACTTTCAATCCATCAGCGGGATAACTAACACGTAGGAAACTGCAAATAAGAAATGCCCTAAAATGCAGCAGACAGGGGCTAAATATTGAAGCCAACTGGGTACACGAGTTGATGTTGCGACAGAGGGGCAATTTCAGCACGGGAGGTGATATGAGGAGAGGCAGCGAAAACACGTCAGCCGCCGGGTTATATAGTCTGTATACTGCTACCCAACTGTGCCTGATATTCGGCCTTACTTATTTTCTGTTCCACTCAGCATTCTTCTTAATAAAATAGTTTCAGTAGGGTGAGGTGATATTGTTTTTTTATGTTTTGTATTAGTATCTCTGGTGTGCAGGTTACATCATATCGTACTAACAAAAATTAAACAAGGCACAAGAATTCAATAGGAAAAGGGAAGCGTAAAGTGCAATCCTGAAACCGACTATGTTTAGGGTGCGTGTGGGGTCGAGCTGGGGACGAAGTATACGGTATTTAGATAAGGAGAGTGATGGGGAAGGTAGCCGAGTGGAATATCAATGAGAACGTCCCACTCCAGGAACCATGCAGGCAGTATTATATAGGACCATATACCCACACGTCAACAAAGCACGTCGGGGTTGTAGCCAAGATTTTCTCCCAACTCAAACCAAAGTACACTCGTGATACGTAATCCCTGACCAGAGACGAACGACAGGCACCACACACACACACATACCCTGCATTCGAACTCAGCCTCTATATGTGTACTGGGTGGGGAAATGAGCAATACCAGGGGGTTCGAAGCTTTCTGCTCCTCACACTCTGGTCAGAAATTATGTATCACGAGTGTACGAGTATGTCAAGGTGCTGGGGATAGTTAATATAAAACTTCTCTTCCTCCCTTTCTGTTATCATTGTGGAATATAGACCATGTATGGAGGTGTGATGGGTGAATAATTAATCATAATATTGTAAGAATAGCTGCGTCGTCGTAACATATTTTTTGTAAATAAATGCCGTATAATGGTCGTTGATATTGTCAACAATAGTAGCCTACTTATTATCATTGAAGACACTCTACGTTATACTGTGGTTAGCACTTTCACACTACGTGAAATTTGTGAGTGCGAAAGTAATAAATTATATATGATTAACTAAGAGTCCTGTCGTCGGCTACTTGGTGTATACCTGTTCCTTCAAACTATACCAGGAAAACGAGCGATCCAGAGGGTATACAGAGTGACAACGTGTTTCCTGGTTGCACTTTGGATGAATAAAATACTACTAATTCTCACACACGATTTTAGGGTCTTTAATAAACAGTCGCCCATTTGTCAAAGTCTGTGTTTAATCTATTACTATTGTGTGAAGCTGACGAAAATTAATGACCATGAAGACCTTTAATCAAGTGACTGTTATTGCTTTGGGTGTAACTCTAAGAATTAAATGTTGAGTTTTATGATCTAGTTTCCCCAGTTGATCATAAAAGTGGTCAGACTGGCTCTGTCAGTTCAGGTTAACATCACTGGAAATCAACCATTTTTGTCTTTTTTTTTACTCATGCAAACCAGTTCGGATGCTGCTGATGTGTGAGTCTTAACACGTTCATTATACACTGTCGAATGTTCTGAAACCCTCAGTGATAATGTAAGCTATATATGAAGACAGTTTCTCTGATCTTCAACATTTGTCAGCATTCCAGAAAACAATGCATTTCCTCCATAATCAACTGACAGGTGGGATGTTCCTTTCCCTGCTCCATACATTACTATACGTAAATTAGGAGTTACACGAATTTATGAACTGTCTCTTTTCTTTGAGACAAATAGTAATTAAGACTAAGATTATATAAAAAATCTGGCATATTAGAATGAAAAAATGAAAAATGCAACCGACATCCGTAAATGCACCATAATAAATGTCCTTATGTGGAACAAAATAAATGTATTGAAAGTCCGCACCAGCACTTCCTGTCGTTGGCAAAATACAGCAAAAGCAGAACCGGATCAATTTTATTATTATGACTTGGCCTGCGGGGTCTGGTTCAGGAACGAACAGGTCATTGCGACGGGAGAAGTATTAGAAAATGAAGCGGTTTGTGTTCTGTGTTTGGAGTTGATGGCTTCCAGCAACACATTCCTTACTTGTTTTCCTCTTATGGAAGTTGTCTGGTACTGTATACTGGAGTAACATTGGTTTCCGGTTTGGGTGTGAATAACCCCGTGTAAACAGCAGCAATTTGACGATAATAAACATAAACATTATTTCCCTATTAGTACTTCAACCTTAGCCCTTCTTCCCTCCTTTCCTTCTTCTTCCCTCCTTTCCTTCTTCTTTTTCTCTCCTTTCCTTCTTCTTCCCTCCTTTCCTTCTTCTTTTTCTCTCCTTTCCTTCTTCTGTTTCTCTCTTTTCTTTCTTCTTTCCTCATTTCCTTCTTCTGTTTCTCTCCTTTCCATCTTCTTCCCTCCTTTCCTTCTTCTTTTTCTCTCCTTTTCTTCTTCTTTCCTCATTTCCTTCTTCTTTTACCTCAATAATCTCTCAGGACAGATTTTTTTTTCTCTTTAATAAAACACTCCAGTTTGTCCAAAGTAAACGATACCCAGAATGTTAAATAATTAGAGATAAACAGCAGAAGCGATGTTAGCGGGTACAAACTGTAAAAAAGTACAAAATAAAATAAATACGGTAATAATAATAATAATAGTAATGGTAATAATAATAATAATAATAATAATGATAATAATAATAATAATAATAATAATAATAATAATAATAATAATAATAGTAATGATAATATAATAATAATAGTAATGATAATATAATAATAATAGTAATGATAATATAATAACAATAATAATGATAATAATAATAATAATAATAATAATAATAATAATAACAATAATAATAATAATAATAATAATAATAATAATAATAATAATAATAACAAAGAAAAAAAATAAAGAAGTTAAAAGAATACCGACTGTCTACTTAATTAAGGATATAATATATAATTGATTTTCCTTACTATGATTTTTTTTTTATTTTCATTTTTCCCTAGAGTAATTTCTGAGGCACGCCAGCCAGATATTCATGTTATTTTTAAACCCTTGCCTGAACGTACCATCTAACCCAGGCAGTATCTTATTTTATTATTTTATTCTCGTAATTAATTTTTTTGTCATGCAATAATTACCGAGGCGACCATATTAGGAACCTCCTTGGCTACACACACACACACATACACACACACACACACACATACACACACACACACACACACACACACACACACACACACACACACACACACACACACACACACACACACACACACACACACACATACTGAAGATGCGGCGTCAGTTCTCGCTATTTAGTCTATTTAACCCTTTAATATATTATAATGGAAGAATTTAAGCCAATTTGTCTTTAAAAAAAATAATTGCTTGGTATGTTACAAGATTTTGTGCGTGTGTGTGTGTGTGTGTGTGTGTGTGTGTGTGTGTGTGTGTGTGTGTGTGTGTGTGTGTGTGTGTGTGTGAGAGAGAGAGAGAGAGAGAGAGAGAGAGAGAGAGAGAGAGAGAGAGAGAGAAAGAGAAAGAGAGAGTGTGTGACTGTGTGTGTGTCTGTGTCTGTGTGCGTGCTACTAAATCCTCCAAATCATATTAAGAAACAGATTCCCTATTTGTAACACAGAGGTGATTTGTTTCCTGGGAGAGTTTGGAGGAATCACCAGCCTCCTAATTTATCAAGTATACAGATGCTCGCCTTAAGGACACTATGGTCGTGTATAAAAATTGGAGGCTTCAGATTCCTCCTGACTATGCCACGAAACAAGCTCCTTACATATAGGTGGTGTTTCGTAGCAATATTAGAAGGACTCATTCATCTCCAATTTTCTGACTACATCGAATAGTTATTGTAGTTATGTGAATCTAATTGGCCTCTTGTTTCACTTAACATTCTTGATTGGAAACAGAATTCCTACACAGTATATTTGCTTAAAAGAAACATCCATCATATTTTTCATTTCCATAATTTATGGGAAAGTTTTGTGTGACTTTTATTTTTGTTCTTTGTCACATGTATAAAGATATATATTCTGTATTATAATGTACAGTCGTGGTTAATAATAATCATCCACATATGGGTAACTTTAACAATTTTCTGTTTGATGTTTTCATGTTCACATAATTATAATATTATTGTTTTAAGTAGTGTGTAGCTGCTTGTAGTAAATTAAACTATGGTACTTAACCTATTTATTGGAAAGTTTATCAGCTTAGAAACAGAGGGAAGCTGTCAAAATCTTACGTGAATTACCACTATATGGATGATTATTTTTGACCACGACTGTACGTGATGGGAACATTCACAAACACACAAACAACCTCCACATCAAACTAGTGAACCGTGATGCAGCAGCCATTAACAAATTCCCATCAATGAAAGGTTAGGTGTAAAACGAGTCTCATGAACCACATCACGACTCGGGTAAGGTAGTGATACAAATTATACGGTGGATTGTATTATATCATATAGAGATGATAACCGACCATTAATTGAGAGTATTGGTTGTAAGGAAGATTTAAGAGGCTAGACTTTGTGTGTCTCTAATCCTATAATTCCTTAATGATATATATGAAGAGGCTGGAAGCAACACTGGCCACTTGTCAACGATACGATTCATGATCTATTTGGAAGAACCATTAATTATCTATACTATGTAATAATTATTAAATTAGACCTTATTCTACTTATAAGAAAACTGGAGCCTTACGAAAGTACATAAATTATAATGTTACTATGTGAAAAAATATGTAATGCTTATCTGAACTAACACCTGTTGTATATATATATCTTCCTAAGGGGAATTAGATAAATGTATGATTAAATTATCATATTATCTGGTCACAATGAGAAAACTTCATTTGAGTGAGGTTAGACTCCAAGAAGTAGCCTATATAATATAACCTTCTCCCTCGTAGGATACTGTATAATACTATAACCTTCTCCCTCGTAGGCCACTCACTATATTATACAAACTCTTCTATGGTCTAACACAGTATTCATTTCTTCGTCTTTTATCTGAGTTTATCATAATATTTAAGTCACGAGGCACAACCAGAGGCCCATCAGCTCTGCAGGTGCAAGGGACTGACTGGTGGGGGTTGGTTGGGGTTGGCAGGTGACCAGATGAATTTTTTTAACCCAATTAGACGCGACCAGCTTTTGTTGGTCTTGTTTCTTATGTTACTTTATGAGAATGTTGTTGATCAGTGTAGAGGGAACATGTAGCTTTTATACTTAATTGGAACAGCCAAAGAATTACATCTATTTATCTACCTACTAAACTACTTGTACATTTGTCTATGCCTATCAATTTATATATGTCTATTTGCTTATCTATCTTTCTATCAAATTATGTATGTACAGTATGTATCTATTTATCTATTTAATTGTTTATTTATCTATCCATTTATATATCCATAGTTCTAGTAATGTGGAATGGGATAAAGTAGTGTGTTATGAGAAAGAATAGTGTGGAATAAAGCAGGTTGGTATGGAGTGGAGGGGAGAGTAGTGGTGTGTGGAATAGGTTAGTGTGGTGTAGAGGAGTGTAGTGTAGCTATAAGTGACAGGATGGCGTAGTGCGTTAGAGTTTGCGTTACTTATTTAATTTCATATCTTGCATCAACATTGCAACTAATGCATATAAATCTGATGGGAAGGCATAGATGGTGCTATATATGGTGATGGTTATATCGTAAATCATTATATATGTGTGTGTGTGTGTGTATGTAAATATGTATGTGTGTGTGTGTGTGTGTGTGTGTGTGTGTGTGTGTGTGTATGTAAATATGTATGTGTGTGTGTGTGTGTGTGTGTGTGTGTATGTAAATATGTATGTGTATGTGTGTGTGTGTGTGTGTGTGTGTGTGTGTGTGTGTGTGTGTGTGTGTGTGTGTGTGTGTGTGTGTGTGTGTGTGTGTGTGTGTGTGTGTGTGTGTGTGTGTGTGTGTGTGTGTGTGTGTGTGTGTGTGTGTGTGTGTGTGTGTGTGTAAATATGTGTGTGTATGTGTGTGTGTTTGTGTGTGTGTGTGTGTATGTAAATATGTATGTGTATGTGTATGTGTGTGTGTGTGTGTGTGTGTGTGTGTGTGTGTGTGTGTGTGTGTGTGTGTGTGTGTGTGTGTGTGTGTGTGTGTGTGTGTGTATGTAAATATGTATGTGTATGTGTGTGCGTGTGTGTTGTATCTCATTCAATTAATACGGTTCTGTGACGAATGGTGAAACAAATCCCTGATAGTATTGTGAGTAACATAATGGACTGATGTGCTGGCATTGAACACCCACCCAGATCCCAGCTGTGCCGAATGATTAAATACACTTTATCTATCTCAGGCACTTCAACCTTGCTTAATATAAAAGAGATTTATGCATTATATAAATAAAGTTATCTCAAGCAATACATTCATATTAAAAATCTATGTCAGGTAATAATTGGAAAGCCTCATGACTATAACCAAAGTAATAGAGATAATACATAGATAACCAATAATGTCTCTTTGCGTACTAAGGAATATAGAGGGTGGGAGGTAGTACTGTACAGGCTCCTATTGTGTATTGATAGAGTGCTGTTCAATTGGTTCTGTTTATGGCAGGGGCGAGACAAATGCTGCAAGGATATAAATGGAGGGACAAGAGCTGCAAATCGATGAGCAGCTTAGGTGGTTCCAGTATTTGTGAATGGGACAGTTTTACAAGGATGATATATAGAGGTTAGAAGGTCAGGAATGTTTGTGACGAGAAAGGAAGGCAAGGGCCATATGGGGTTGCAGGGGTGAGTCTAATTGTTGTTAGGGAATTGGCAGAGTTGAAAGCAGAGGGGTATAGCCTAGTAGAAGTGAGTCTAGCTGCATGTGAGTGAATGGGTTGGTGTTTACAAGGACGGCTAGGGTTAGAAGGGCAGGGATGGGGTTGTAGAGGTGAGTGTGGTTGTGAAAGGTGTTTCGTGGGAGTGTCAGAGGTGAGTTCATTGATGTCCAGTATATGCAGGAGACGTACACCCTGTTAGTGGATAGTCAGCCGAGACTGTTCCTTTGTTGTTGTCATCCCACCGACACCAGGCTACTGTTACACCGCCTCACCTTCAAAGTCGAGTCCTTACCGTGTGAACCTCAGTCAGACTTTCATGAGGACACGAAATAACTTTAATTATTAGAAAATTATCAATGTAGAAAAAACTGTTATCTGATACAAGTAAAATTTAGTTGTGAACATCTACTTATCACTCAGATTTTCATGTGAAAATGCTATTACTAAATTGTTTATAAGTTGCAGATAGGAACCTAATTGTTTACATCTTATATGTAAATCAATTTGTCTTAAATTGCATAACATTTAAGAAAAATGCCTAGACATGAAATGAGGGAGTCGGAACATTTTTGTCTAGTTAAAGAATAGAGAGTTGAGACAAGACTAGTGTACCCAAACTATCCCAGAGTCTGTGCATACGTATCTGGCCTTCCATTCGTTATCCATGGTGGCAGAGTACGATCTTCGCCGTGGCAACATGATTGGAATAATAGTACATCTCATGCGATAAAGGCAATTGGTGTTGGAGAAAATTAGATCTGCTTCTCGGGAGACTTTATTGATAAAAATATATTGAGGTCCAAACTGGTTGTCGGGTGAAATGTTTTATTTTTATTTTTTTCCTCTGTTTTCTTTCTTGGTCTGCCAGTTTAAGAAAAAGGGCCGGCCCCATTTATAGTCTGATATCCATATCTGCAAATACACACACACACACACACACACACACACACACACACACACACACACACACACACACACACACACACACACACACACACACACACACACACACACACACACACACACACACACACACACACACACACACACACACACACACACACACACACGTACACAATCCTACACAACAGCCATACACCAAACAGAAGTACAAGAAAGTCTATCCAGAATACTAGTAACACCGATTTAATAGAAACAGCGAGTATTATTTATGGAGCGTTGTTGTTGTTGTTTTGTATAATGGGACAGTTGTATAATGAGCCACTTGGAGGAACACACAAAAAATACTATAGCTACAATTATTAAGGGAGTCTGATGAGTCTCTTACTGAACACAGGGCTACTACTAATCAAAGGAAGGCTGTGTTCGTGTGTTTTATCCATGGTGTCATTTTGTATCACCTATAGAAGGTGAAACGATACTTACTGGAGTATATGATATTATTGCATATATATTTTTTGTTCACCTTCGGTCATTATTAACATCCGACTAGATGCAACTCTCGCTCTTCCTTATCAGAGACGATGTAAGCAACACTATTTTTTTTCGTGGTACTGTTTTTTCAAGATGTCAAAGAATGTTACTATGAGGAGAAGAGACTGCCAGATAATTGCCTCGTGTCGGGAACAAGTTCTCAGCATAACACCTCGGAGGGAACAAAATTGCTGCGTTAAAAAAATACCACAAATAAGGAGTTTACACCCTGAAATTTCAAGCTCTTGTATACACAGGTCTGAGGTATGAAAAAAGGTACTAAAATAAATCACTAACTAAGCACAGTGAGACAAACAGTACCCCGTAAAATATAGTTGTAAAAAGATGATGAAACCTCTGAACAATAAAATATATTATCAAACTAACTTCACCAGCATTATTATCATTCATTTCCTTAATTAACCAGAGGAGCTACAGACGTTGGAGTTTTCTTTTGATAATTAACGTTTATCACATTCTGGTTTCTTGATGGGACTTGGGAATAACGAGACACACGACGCTACATAAACTTTAAAAAACAACAACAACTGCGGGATCATCTATACTGGGAGGATAAGGTTGTCAGTCAGTCAGTTGTATTACGGAGGTGTTCAGTCGTGGACCATAATTCATCTTGCCAGCCAACCTCTGCTTATATATCCGAATCACGTCTTGTGGCCTTTAATTACCACCGCCAATGAAAGAGAGAGATAATAATGTTTGGGCTCGTCGTGTCTGTGTTTCTGCAACCCACGAAAGACACATCAAGTTTGATCAACGAAATTGTTCTGAGACCCAAGGAGATGATCATATATGACTAACACGACATAATTAGAGTATATAGGCAATCAAGTAATGTACCGTATACATGTCTTCAACTGCATTAATTAAGGGGGTGCGGGAGTAGGGGACAGTATTTTTTTTTTTGCGGGGGGGGGTTGAGTGGTGCGGAAATAGGGGGACAGGCTTGGGAGGGGGGGGTAGAAATCCTGTCCCATATTCCCGCACTCTCTTAAGGTAATTTTGTCGTCTCTCTTCCCTGGGATAGTTAATACCTGTGGTTCTTAATGTGTGTGTGTGTATGTGTGTGTGTGTGTGTGTGTGTGTGTGTGTGTGTGTGTCCATACCAGCGAATATATCATGTTTCCCGAGATCTGCAATCAACAACAACAACAACAACGACAACAACAACAAACTAAGCAATCACTCACTGTCACTTAATAAGGATACATTGTTCGTGACGTTGCATTCGTATTCCCTCTCATCAAATGTTTCGACAAAAAAAAAAAAAAAAAAAATATTGACATTTTTCGTGACGTTACATTATTAGTCCCTCAAATCAAATATCTCTACAAAAAAAAAAAAAAAAAAAAAAAAAAACAGGTATTTACATTTTTCGTGACGTTACATTATTAGTCCCTCAAATCACATATCTCTACAAAAAAAAAAAAAAAAAAAAAAAAAAAAAAAAAAAAAAAAAAAGTATTTACATTGTTCGTGACGTTGCAAAAAAACAAAATAAGTATAGATCTGAGTGCGTTGCCAGGCAGACCTTCGATAAGAGACACACCACTATGCAATCCTTTAATAAACCTATGACGATTTATGGCCAGATTTAATTAATGAGACGGGTTGTGATTCCGACTACACACGCGTCGACCACTCCAATCCTCCTCCTCCTCCTCCTCCTGCTGCCTTCACCTTAAATATTTACCAGGCAGACGTACGACTTTGGACACGATGGCAACACCTGATCATCCAGTCCTTGCTGAATTAATGAGAAGTATACCTGTATGTTTGTGTTTGTGTTGTGTGTATGTCTCCAGTGAAATACAGTTTAAATTTCCTTGCTAAATTAATGAGAAGTATTCCTGTATGTTTGTGTTTGTGTTGTGTATACCTCCAATGAAATACAGTTTAACTTTCCTTGCTAAATTAATGAGAAGTATACTTGTTTGTATGTTTTTTGTGTATAGTGTATGCCTCCAATGAAATACAGTTCAACTTTCCTTGCTGAATTAATGAGAAGTATACTTTGTTTGTATGTTTGTGTTGTGTGTACAGTCGCGACACATAATTTTTGACCAGACTTCCTCCTATACACCTTGATCAAAGACTATGTGCTGTGACTGTACACCTCCAATGAAATACAGTTCAACCTACCTTTCTAGATAACCTTCCTTACTACTGTAGATTAATAAATAAGAAATGGGTGTACAGTTGCCTCCAAGCATTTCGAGACATTACTTGCTATGAGTCTAGCAGGTAGTGTCTCGACATTTTTGGTGGCAACTGTACAATGTTTGGCTTGTGTCTATCCCCCCCCCCAACTCACCTTAAATACAAAATAATCAAACTTTAGATTATACTTTTTGTGGGTTATTTAATTTCATACACTGTGTTTTGTTCCTATCAACTCAATGTCTGGACGGTATAGAAGAAATAAGGACAATCGTCAAGTTAATTCAGTGGTCCAATGAATGACTTTCTTTTTATTTTATTTTTTTATTTTTTATTCTTATTTATTTTATTTTTTTTATTTCATGTGTGTGTGTGTGTGTGTGTGTGTGTGTGTGTGTTTTATTATTTTTTTTTGCATACTCGCCACCAGATCGACTTAAGCCTCAGTCAGCGAACAGACTGGCTGACTTTTTTTTTTTTTTTTTTTTTTCGTATTGTTCGACTGGACCCTATAGAATCCGTGGCTGCCCAAATATAAGAGGTAGTCGTCGTGGATGGTAATTTGAAGGTGGACTTAATGACTGGCCCACCTTTTATTGCACATAATTAACAACATATCCCTCGTAAGATAACCCTGGCGTAGAGTGTAAACATTGTGTCCCTTCTCCATTCCCTCCCCCCTCTCTCTCTCTCCTCTTCATTCTCCTCCTTTCCCCCTCTCTCTCCTCCTCTTTCTCCTCCTTCCCCCTCTCTCTCCTCTTTCTCCTCCTTTCCCCTTCTCTCTCCTCCTCTTTCTCCTACTTTCCTCCCCCCTCTCTCTCTCTCCTCTTCATTCTCTTACTTTCCCCCCTTTCTCCTCTTTCTCCTCCTTTCCCCCTCTCTCTTTCCTCTTTCTCCTCCTTTCCCCCCTCTCTCTCCTCCTCCCTCTCCTCCTTTCCCCCCTCTCTCTCCTCTTTCTCCTCCTTTCCCCCCTTTCTCTCCTCTTTCTCCTACTTTCCCCCCTCTCTCCTCTTTCTCCTCCTTTCCTCCCCCCTCTTCTCCTCTTTCTCCTCCTTTCCCCCCTCTCTCCTCTTTCTCCTCCTTACCCCCTCTCTCTCCTCCTCTTTCTCCTCCTTTCCCCCTCTCTCTCCCTCCTCTCTCTCCTCCTTTCCCCCCCCCCCTCTCTCTCTCCTCCTTTCCCCCTCCCCTTCCCTCCTCTTTCTCCTCGTTTTTCAGTCAGTAACCGGCACTCAGAAGAAGACGTGAGTGGAATCTTAATTAGTGAGTGACATTGTTGGTTGCCACAGCTCTCTTGGTTTGGGTTGATATTCCTTATTAGACTCTCATCTTTTCGCTGGATATGTTTTTAATGTTTATATATAGGTTATGTAGGATGTCTTTTTTAATGTTTATATATATAGGTTATGTATATAGGTACTGTTTCGGGCCTGGATGATATTTCTATTTAGCCTCTTACCTTTACGCTGGATGCCTTTTTTAACATATATAATAAAAAAAAATTACAAAATAGGTTATGTATATACTATTTCGAACCGGGATGAAATATATATATATATGTTTAACCTTTCATCTTTCCGTATTTTGTTTTTATTTTTAATATTGTTTCAGGCCTGGATAGTATTTCTGTTTAATAATTAGCGTCTCGTCTGTTTTCTGTAAATATTGTTATGTTTTATTAATACTGTTTTTTAGCGTCTCATTTCTTCTCTGGGTATTATCTTTTCATGCTGTCTTTCTTTTTATTCTGTTTCGGGTTTGGATGATATTTCAATTTAGCGCCTCGACTTTTATCCGAATATTCTTTACGTGTCTGTTTTGGGCCGGGATGATTTTTCTATTTCGTCCCTCACTTCTTCTCTTTTTCATTATATATATATTTTTTCTCTTTCGGTATGTTGCGTCTGCTGTGTGTGTGTGTGTGTGTGTGTTTGTGTGCGTTGTAAATGTGTGTGTGGGGAGGGTTATGTGTGAGTGTGTGTGGGGGGGAGGGGGGGAGTTATGTGTGTGTGTGTGTGTTGTGTGTGTGGGGGTAGGGTTATGAGTGTGTGTGTGTGTGTTGTGTGGGGGGGGGGAGTTATATATATATATGTGTGTGTGTGTGTGTGTGTGTGTGTGTGTGTGTGTGTGTTCGTGACGTGTATGTGTGTGTGTATGTGTTTGTGCTTTTTTTTTTGTATGTGTGTGTGTTTGTTTGTTTGTGTGTATGTGTGTGTTTGTGTGTGTGTGATCATGCACAACAATAATTCCAATAGTCTTAATATCGTTGGTAGCAAAACAACAGAACAGAGAGGCTACAGACAGGCGGGCAGGCAGGCAGGACTTTTGGTGTTGACTGTAAACCCTCTCAACTTCCCCATCCTCAGACTGTAGGTGTATATAGCCGTCTTGCCCTACGTGACGCCTTGTTAACCACGATCATGTTTGCGTGGTCTCAGTCGGGCGTCTTCCATTCCTACTATATAACCGGTGCTGGGAACTAATGATGCTTATATACCGCGTGAGACCTTTCCAACCATCAGCTATTTCGTGTTTTTTTTTTTTTTTTTTTTTTAAGTGAGCCATAACTGAGTTCGCCTTAAAGGGGTAATTCGCTTTTGATACATTGGAGTGTCTTGATTCTTCCAAAGTATGCTAGGAAACAGGACCAGAGGGGCAAATATAATGTTGTTCTGTTGCTTGGAATAGTTTGGAGGATTCAGTTGCTCCAGAATTACCAACATAAAACTTCCGTCCTCTGTGAATGTGAGAGTCAGGCGGTGGCTTCTGATTCCTCCTGACTATGCCACGAAACCATCTCCTTCTTCATACGTGGTGTTTCGTGTCAATATTTGAAGGACTCGCTAACTTCCAATGTTCTGACTACATCACGGGGTCCCTTAAAGGAAAGCTAGCTATAGTTATCGTATGGAAACATTTGTAATACATCAGAATTTATCAGACAAAACACAGGAACCGTAATATACAGTAAAAAAGAATTATATTATGTGTAGAGTAGCATTTTGAGGAGAATATCTTGTTGGTAAATTAGAGAGCTTTTGATTCCCCTAGTTTATGCCATGAAACAGATCCCCTAATTTAAAACCCTGGTGTGGTCCAAAATCTTCATCTTGGTGTGGTCATTGTCCAGCTTTTGTCATGTTTTTTATGAAGGAATCAGTAACCTTACAAAATTACCCAAAAGATAATCTGCCCTTAAGTCTACTATATCTGTGGGACAATGTTAATAAAAACAGCCCAAGTCGTGCTACACAGGTACCTAAGCCTCGATCATTCCTACACCATAATAGTAGATAAGGAAGGGTTCAGGCAAGAGATGTATCTGAGTTCGTGCTTCTTGTGACAAACATCCTGCAGTACATTACAACATATCGTGTGTCTTGTGTTGTTGGGCTTTACCTTGTTTCGTGTGCATGGGACTCCTGGATGTGTGTGTTTGTGTGTGTGTGTGTGTGTGTGTGTGTGTGTGTAAGTTTGCATGTGTATTGTAAACGTGCTTGGGGCTATGTGTTTATTTGTGCAAACGTGTGTGTGTGTGTGTTGTAAACCTGCTTGGGGGGGGGGGTCTATTTGTACAAACGTGTGTGTGTGTGTGTGTTGTAAACCTGCTTGGGGGGTGTCTATTTGTGCAAACTGTGTGTGTGTGTGTGTGTGTGTGTGTGTTTGTTGTAAGGAGTAAATCCGGACCCATGCCTGAGGATTGCTTCATTGAATGTCCTCCCTCCCTCCTCTATCCATCCCTCCTCTATCCATCCCTCCTCTATCCATCCCTCCCTCCATTCATCCATCTATCTATCCATCCATCCATCCAATCATCCATCCATCCATCCATCCATCCATCCATCCATCCATCCATCCATCCATCCCTCACTCCATCTATCCATCCATCCCTCACTTTATCCCTCCTTCCTTCCCTCCATCTCTCCCTCCCTTCCTTTTCTAGCTCCGACTCCCTCACCCATTGAATAAAACATAAGTAAGTGTCTGTCTGGGTACGTGTGGTTGGTTGGTTGGTCGTGTGAAAACCATGTGCTCTCTATTGTCCTTCTCTGTTGTTGTTGTTGTTGTTGTTGTTGTTGTTGGTAGGGCGTAACGGGGAAAAGGGCTATCTACGGTATATATATAGGGTCTTATAGTCGAAACAGTGAATTGCTATTGAGGTGGCAAATCCTTTTTTAATTTCACTTTTTTTTAGGCCATTCAATATTTTTTTTTTTTTTTTTTTTTTTTTTTTTTTTGTACATTGGGGTGCTGTGATTCCTCCTCCAAAGTATGCTATAGGAAACTGGACCAGAACAGCTAAAAATATTATAATGGTGTTTGTTCTGTTGCTTGGAATGGTTTGTAGGATTCGGTTGCTCCACATTTACCAACACAAACTTTCCACCTAAACACACTCATCACATTTTTTTTTTTTTTTTTAATCGGGAATCGGGAATAGGGGGACAGGCATGGGGTGGGTAGAAAGCCGACCCCCCTATTCCCGCACCCCCCTAACTCCCCCTCCCAAGCCTGTCAACTCTTCACCCGCACCCCCCAAAGCCCCTCCAAGCCTGTCCCCCTACCCCCACACACCCCTAATCCCCCCCCCCCCTCGATGCCTGATTTCTGATTGCCTTGAATGCAAATGTTTCTTATATATTTTGTTCTCATGATTTTTCACCCATAAATAATTGCTGTACAGTCACGAGCACTAATAAGTATACAGGTGTGCTTCGAATACCTGGAGACAGTAAATAAATGCATAATAAGATCTCCATTGGAATTACTAAGTTGGTGAAATTGAACTGTTCGAAGCATCAACCCAATCTGTGTACTTATTATTAGTGTTGGTGACTGTACAGGTATAACGTAAATACAGACACAGCACAACTCAAATATAGTTTTCAGTAATAATAATTTATCTCCAAGTGTATTATGCTAAGTAAAATACATAATTATATCCTTGCTAACCTTAAAAACATCACTTTGTATTATTTGAATGTGCTTGAGTTGTGTGTGTAGAAGCAAACACATAATTATGCTACCTTGTTTTTAGAAAGTTGTTGTGAGGTGAACAACACGAGGTAAGAGTGTGAGTTACGTTCATCAGTCAACATGTACTGTACAGTCGGCAGCATAAATTCGCATCCATCTCATGTACCATTTAATACGAATATGACTTGATAGATAGTTGTATTTTGAACTAGTTTCTATTCAAATAACAATTATGAAAAGTGTATATTTAAAACATTTTCGTTTTCAAATTGTGTTGCAACATCCGGATAAGTCATACAATCATACATACTCAGGTGGAAATGAAGCGAACTTATGCTGCCGACTGTACAGCCTATTATGTATGTATGCTTCCTTGGGGCATCATGAAGATTTTCTAAAGTGATGGAGATGGATTTGAAGGTGAAGCAAGTTGTGTTGAGAGGAACGGGAGGAGTGGCTGGCTAGGACCGGTTAGCAGGCACCGGTGGAGAGAGAGAGAAAGAGAGAGAGAGAGAGAGAGAGAGAGAGAGAGAGAGAGAGAGAGAAAGAGAGAGAGTGTGTGTGTGTGTGTGTGTGTGTGTATTGGTGTATGTGTGTGGGGTTTTGAGAGTGAGAGAGAGAGAGAGAGAGTGCGTGTGTGTGTGTGAGTGAATGTGTGTTATTTATTTTTTATTTTTTTGAGAGAGAGAGAGAGAGAGAGAGAGAGAGAGAGAGAGAGAACAGGAGAGACAAGCAAGCAAGCGAAGTTGGGAAATAGGAAAGTCTTGTACAGTTTCAGATAAGTGAAGTGGAAACACAACCTCGCCCTTTCTTGCCATTGAATAGAGTCAATTGAACATGTCTGTCTGCTCTCTGTGTCTTACTCTGGTGACGAAGAGACGAAAATTTACTGTATATAGTACTGAATATAAACTAATCACAATGGGAGATAATCACCTAAAGTTTTTACATGCAGTATAATTAAGTTTTTACATGCAGTATAATTATCAGTTAAGGGTTTTATGTTTTTGTTTTATTATTATTGATTACCCACTGTTTATGTGAAGGAGTTGAGGCAGTGTTTCTTTCCCTTTGTCTTAAAATTTTCTGTCCTATGAATTTCTGTGAGCTATAAATCTGTTTTTGGAATTCATTGTTTTATTCCAACTGCATAAAAATATCGTCAAGGATTAGCCATGCACCTTACATTATACCTTAGCAATAACATACACTGCATAATAATTACCAATCGGTTTAATTAAAATCACTATCACATTCCCACGATTCTTTCTTCTAAAAAAAAAAAAAAAAAAAAAAATCCACTTAGAATCCAGAAGTAAACAAAAAAAATAATAATAATAATCACATCCCAAGTGATATTATACCCATATTGGTACCCAAGACTGGATTCGATCTGGTACCCACTGAAGAACATACATACATACATACATACATACATACAGTACATGCAGGTTTCCCAGAGCTTATCAGTGCACCACAAACACCACCTGGTCCCGACGAGGTATACCTTGTACCTGTTTCGAGGCATAATGATGTTATTGGATATTATTTATGTGTGAGAGTCATGCTGGGTTCAGGAGAGCAAGGAATGGCGTGAGAAAAGATGAAGAAGGGAGAGTGAGTGAGAGTGGGGTGGAGTGGGGGAGTAGTGGGAGGGAGAGGGAGTGTGAGTGGGGTAGAGGGAGTGGGGGAGAGTACAGTAGTAGGTTAGTAGGTAAGAGGATGGTGGGTGATGTGGGAGAGTGAACATTATACAATATACAGTACAGTAGTCGCCTCCAGGTGTACGGTAGTGTTGTTAGCTCCGTCCCGTGCATATATATTCTCTGGCTCATGTGTGGTTGGTTACCTTTTTATTATTTATGGTTAATGAGAGTCGACCAAGGTACAGTCTGTCAATGATACACGTACCCCACCCTCGCTCAGTCACTCGCAGTTTCAGGTGGTAAAATCTGGAGTAGAAAGCAGGGTTATCTTACAGTGATTGTGATTGGTCGATCTAAAATAAGCTGTAAGATACCCCTACTTTCTACTCCAGATTTTACCAGCTAAAACTGCGAGTGACTGAACGAAGGTGGGATACGTGTATTATTGACAGACTGAACTGTACGTATAGTTAAAGATTTTTCTTCCACCAATCATAAGTTTTTTTCTCATCACCCTCTGTTGTCTAGCGTTGCCACCTAAGTCCGTAAAGCGTTACAAGGAGTTACTAGAGAGGAAAGCAATACCTTACACTTGGATGCAACTGTCTACGTGCATGGATGAGAGTGAAATTGGAAGAGTGAAAGTGGATGAATGTGTGTGTGGAAGAGTTGAACACAGGAGAGCGAGTGAGTGTAGTAGATTGAATGTAAAAGAGGGCGTAAAAAACAGTGTATACTTTACGATTGTGTGTGTGTTGTTGATGTTGTTGTTGATTAATATTAGGTGAAAGTGAGCATACACAGACTTTATATTGCTCATTATATAGGAAATATCATGTGGTGCTTGGGTCAATTGGATTCAACTTTGATGCAAATATTGATGCAAAATAGAAATTCCTTCTCTTACATTAAAGTAGCATTATGTTTCATGGTGTAGTTTGGATGAATCAGTACCGTACGTAGCCTTCCAATTCCCCCCAAAAACACAAACAACCCCCTCCACCTTGATCATATAGGGTAATGCTAAATTGTAGGGGATAACTGTGAGAGGAGGACAAGGAACCTTAGAGCGGATGAAGGGGCTGGATGATAGTCGGGTAAAAGTGAAAGTAAACATGGGATGCAACAAAAGGATTATAAGCATTTTGATGACAATGAGAGGTACAGTCACTTCCCAAAAGTCTAACAACACTTACGAGTGATATTGCCTCTTCAAATGGTGTAAAACCTATTAACATTTATCTCTGGAGTTACTGGTTCAGAAGATTTACTCAGGTGGTTCACTTTCATTCACCTGATGCAGGAGAATTAATTGTGACTGCAGAAGAAAATGAGAAGCACAAACGAGGAATGAAACAAATATAAAACAGTGAACGAACCAAGAAAATAATCATCATGTGTTTGTGTTTGACAGACCTATTTAATAATTATATAAGATGCTCTGACGTGAGACCGATGTTGCGTGTGCCCATAATTATAATCCCTCCATAGGGTAAAAACAAGGATAGCAACCTTGTAAGCTGGGGGAAGATATGTTGATGTAACAAGACTGACTGCCTTAATGACCACCACGAGTCGATAGGCATAAAACCCTAAACTCTTCTTCTTCTTCTTCTTCTTCTTCCATAGGACCGTCGGATTATCTCGTATTTACTTCACGTCTCCGGCTGAGTCTTCTTTTATGAGGGTTTGGTCGGCTGTGGTATAGGCCTTACTCGCTCCATGGCTGCCTGCCTTACCTTGCCTTGCCTACACCGAGACAAACTGGCATTGAACACACACACACACACACACACACACACAACACACACACACACACACACACACACACACACACATACCCTGCATTCGAACTCAGCCTCTATATGTGTACTGGATAAGGAAATGAGCAATAGCAAGCGATTCGAAGCTTTCTGCTACTCACACTCGGGTCAGAAATTATGTATCACAAGTATTACTTTCCAACGGCAATGATTTATAAGTCAAATGAAGCAGTCAAGGTCCCGTATATACATCATGATTAAGAAGAAACATTACTGGCAAGATGGGGAATGAAACCCACGCCAGGTAGTTGTGAAGTTCTTTTTTTTTAACCCTAGCAATTGTATCAGCACATTAGCATACGTATACATCATGTGGTTATAGCAGATCCATTCACCCATTATCTTTATGCCTCTCATTCATCACGGAATTGTTATTAAAGTGGATGATACATGTTACGTCTCACCATCCAGTCAGTCAACTCCTTTAGCACCGGGGATGTCTTGAATATACAACTAACTAGCGTCTACAATTATATAAGAACCAAAATATATTCCTCATCCAATATGTAGGTAGAGACAAATAAAGAAAAATGAAGCACCGTTTGAATTAATCACTCGAAGCAACCACCCATACTTTGTATATACGGGTGTATGAATGATATGGCTACGTAGCACACATTCATCTCTCTTTTAGACATGCAATCAGTTTAATGTATAAACAGTCAACTGATTAACTTAGTACCGAAGGAGAAAAGCTTGAAGTATCTACTCATAACTATTCCTCTCATGCCAGTACCATCATAAGAAAACCAAGATGAAAAATAATAAGAAATAAAATATCGTTGCATATTGATATCAACACTTGCACACACATCAGGCGTCAAACAACAAAGTAACACAGTCCTAAGAAAACCAAGATGAAAAAATAATAATAAAACAAAAAAGTATATAGTTGCATATTGATATCCAACACTCGCACACACATCATCAGACGTCAAACACGAGACAAACACAGTCCCACTTACTCTCTCTCCCTCAAATGTTTGCTGATGAAAGATAGGACTTACAAACAGTAGCTGACACCGAGCGTTGCCAACAGTGTCAGAACAATCGGTACATGTGTCACGGCCCACAGTGATACATACATATACATCCTGAGTGCAAGCCAAAGTATCAGTATCAGTTCTGGTTGGATGGGGTGGATTGGAAGCTTAAGAACCCTGTGATTGTGTATGAAAATTGGAGGCTTCTGGCTGATTCCTTCTGACTATACCAAAAAACAGGCTCCTTCTATATAGGTGGTGTTTCGTGGCAATATTTGAAGGACTCATTTACGTCCAGTTTTCTTACTACAACACAGGGTCCCTTAATTAATACTGTATGTAGGTTCTGATTTGGGGATGATACTGACTTACATGGTATAGATTTTGTCATGTTTTCTTGTTTTTTTCTATTTCTTTTCTTTTAAGCTTCGTACGGTTTATTTTTATTTCTTTTCCTGTGCCACCATGTGCAAAAAAAATTCTTGGCAGGTTTTTCTTTACTTGTTTCTCTATGAATGATATTTTACAGGTTAACTAACATCTTATAATTTACTACAAGCAGCTACTATATATGGATAATTATTATTGCCCACGACTGTACATACACACACGATGGGTTGTATATCATTTTCTTCATGCTTAGCTACTTTTCCATACTCTATTTTTTTGCAACCTTGTGAAAATGTACCGACTCCATCATCTTCAGGAAATGAAATGCAATCAAAGACAAATTATCCCAAACATATACCCAATTAGGTAATCATCTGCACCTTATAAACATTGCAATGTATGCAAAACGTATATCTGAGATCACATTACACAGAAGGAAGTCGCACATTATCACCCTAGTAAAAACAACACACACTATAATTATTGTATGGGACCGCGGCTGTGTATCTGAGCTTTATCCTGTCATTATATAATATTACAGTGTACAGCTTGAAGGCATCAGCTCTCTCTCTCTCTCTCTCTCTCTCTCTCTCTCTCTCTCTCTCTCTCTCTCTCTCTCTCTCTCTCTCCTCTTCTCCCAGACATCCGCCAAACCCACCAAGAGTGTATGACGACAGCCCTACCAAAACAAAGAACCTTAATAATCCAACCGGCCGGGTGTACGGGCAACTTTTTGTGGTGGGATGCAGAGAACTCCTGCCTCCAGCCATAATGAGATGCCTACATTTATACACCATTTGTGGAAAGTCTGGCATTGATGAGTGTCGTCATTAAATGTTCCAGTTTAACATTCCAATCATGGTTCTTCACAAAGACATAATGAAGTGTATAAAATATAAGATGAAATGTTGGTAGTTTATAGCGTCATAGTCATCATCATTATTTTCATTATCGTCATCATAATCAGCAGAAACCTTAGCAGCGGAAATAGCAGCAATAGTAGCAGCAGAAACAGAAGCAGAATTTGTAGCATTACATGACACACATCTACCCACCTTTCTTCACTCATACCTGTGTAAGTTTACAGCACTACTCGACAGTTGTACCCAATGTCACTTATAAACACATTGGTTGTACTTATAATCTTATCTCTCAGTCAGATTGTCTGCCTGTCTTGTTGGATTATTGTTCTTTCAATAGAATGGTGGTACATGTATGTATACTGTATATTATATAATAATTATATATATCCTGCTTCCGTAAAAGGATAGTCTACAACTTTTCTTGTTGTCCGAGTAATTATAATTACCCTTGGTTAGTAAACCTATAATTATATCTAGCAAACCTGTAGAGGTAGTCTCCTAATTTGCTTCGGATTAACTTCATGCAGTAGTTGGCTTCTTGGTGTTGGAAGCTGCTGGAATATATTTCTCCATGCACTTCTAAATTATTAGTAATTTACCATTTGAAGGATACCTTCAAAGTGGCGCCACTCATAAGTATGAAACCTCCTTAGGGATACATTAGTTAAGGGTAAGATAATCCTCTCACATTCAGCTGACTCCTACATGGTGCTTATCACAATCCTCCACCTCCTACACACTCACTCATTCAGCTGCTGCAGGAGAGGCTGCAAGTTTCATCATCTCAGTATTAGTGGGAATCATTCAGCTCCCAAAATCGTACATGTTGC
>JAWZYT010000974.1:52500-55000 GCA_034508575.1 Petrolisthes manimaculis | reverse complement strand
GAGGCTAGACTGACAGGGGAAGATTATTTAGTGGCGATTATTTCCTAGCGAGGCATTTAGCGCTGACGGGAATAGACAGGACCGCTGATAATGATCGGTTCTTCTCTGTACAGCTTCTTATTTGTTTATTTGTTTACCATTAAGAGAATCAGTCAGTATTTGTTGGTTGGTTGTCTGTGTTTATTTGTTTACCATTAAGAGATTCAGTCAGTATTTGTTGTTTGTTTGTCTGTGTTTATTTGTTTACCATTAAGAGATTCAGTCAGTATTTGTTGTTTGTTGTTGTTTGTAAGTCGGGAAGGAATGATAGATAGTCGGGAAAGAATAAAAGAAAGAAAGTCTCCTTCTCCCAATGTGGTAGAAGGCCTTACTTACACAGTCATCTTTCTTCCCCTTTATAATCTAATCTACGTTTGCCCCTGAGATTCATGAGAGAACTAAATTATTTGACGAGCCTTGATGAGTCGTGGAGGTGATTGGAGAAGGTGCACAAATTATTTACTTTATGCCGAGGTCAGAGTATATTAAGGTCGAGATGGTACAGTCACGGTTAATAGTCCTGCAACACCTTCCAATAAAATGACTTCGAGAAAAATTATCCGAAACTATATAGCTGTTGGTCTGTGGAATATTATTGGTTCATATGATTCACTCAAATCGCTCGCTTTTATTCACCAGGTTTCAGGCTGGACTTTTGATCATGACTGTACAATACCTAATAATAATGCCACGCTGGCTGTATAGTATGGCTCACAACAATGGCTGGGTATGTATGTATGTATGTATTTATGTATGTATGTAAGGTGTGGTGTGATGAGTCAAGGTGGCTGGCATTGGCTTGAGGAGGGACATGCAGACGGAGTTAGGGAGGAGGTGGTTTTGTTGTGGGTTAGTAGTTGGTAGGACAGATACACCCGACCCTCCGTGTTATTGATATGCACCGCAGGACAACTGGACGAGGATGAAATGTATCGCTGTTTACCGATGCAGTCTGTAGGGCGGGACGTTTGAGGTGAGGGAGGTGAGGGTTGATGTGAGTTTTGGTATAGTGGTGATTGTAGGGGTCGTGACTCGTGAAACAGATGAAGAGAAGAGACGAGAGGAAGGAAGGAAGGAAGGAAGGAAGGAAGGAAGGAAGGAAGGAAGGAAGGACGGAAGGAAGAAAGGAAGGGAGGAAGGAAGGAAGGAAGGAAGGAAGGAAGGAAGGAAGGAAGGAAGGAAGGAAGGAAGGAAGGAAGGAAGAAAGGAAGGAAGGAAGGAAGGTAGGAAGGAAGGAAGGAAGGAAGGAAGGAAGGTAGGAAGGAAGGAAGCAGTAGCCAACTTTTCCATACAATTACTATGACTAAAGGAGGCGACGGAATCCCACCTAAACTTGCACAAACCACAGATCTATCTTAATTAATGGTGGAAGTAGAAAGAGCACACACACACACACACACACACACACACACACACACACACACACACACACACACACACACACACATGACGAAAGGAAACGCATACATATATAACTAACCCACACATCTGATATACATACAGGAAAGGAAAGGAGAAGACTATATATACACTGTACTTTCTAACTTCTCCCACACAAGCATCTGCTGACGTCGAGAGAAAAGCGAGAGGAATTATTTACAAAACCCGTCCTACTCGTCTACCGCTACCACTTTCTTTGTCGTCGGTTACAGTGCTATTCTTGTTGTTATTCCTTTCTCGACTCTCATTATGCTTTCAGTCAGTTAGTCAGTCAGTCAGTCAGTCAGTTATTCCTGTTATTATTCCTATCTATCCTCTCATTATGCTCTTAGTTAATCAGTGCGTCAGATAGTCAGACAGTCCTTTAGTCAGACAGTCAGGGAGCCTCTCTAATTGCACATGGAGCGCCAGAAAAAAAAAATCCCCACTGCAACCTATAGGGCAACTCTATGACCCCTATACACACCCCAGGCTACAGAGAACCTGGCTGGTGAATGGCAGAGTCGTGATGAGACACACACACCCTTCTTTATGAGACCGAGCCTAGATTTGGTAGATTAAGTTTCTTCCCAGATAAATGGAGGAGTAGGAGGAGGAGGAGCAAGAGGAGTGAAATTTTGTGATGGATGAAAGATTTTGCCGTACAGTACAGTCGTGATACTTAATCCCTGACCAGAGACGAACGGCAGGCACCACACACACACACAAACACACACACACACACCCTGCATTCGAACTCAGCCTCTATAATTATGTGTACTGGGTGGGGAAATGAACGATACCAGAAGTTTCGAAGCTTTCTGCTCCTCACACTCTGGTCAGAAATTATGTATCACGAGTGTACACTCGATCTAAAAGATATCGTGCGTTACTGGCGTGAAACATCTGAAACTTAATTAAGGCGATAACTACTGAAAACGAGGCATCATGAGCGATCTTTTACAGAACCATCGGACCCGACCTGCGCGATACTTTTATGATCGGTTGTACATATATGTATATACACCTCAATTCTCAATCC
>JAWZYT010000974.1:37500-47500 GCA_034508575.1 Petrolisthes manimaculis | reverse complement strand
TGACCTAAGCAGCTTTTAAATTATTCGTAGTATTCATATGATGCTCTATGTACCGTACACTACTTCTCTTTTCCTTCATTCGTACTCGTTAAAATTACGTAAATTACACACGAAGACAATATATTTTAACTCAAGGCAATGTTGTGTTGTCAGTGTACACGCAAGAAACTTTGATCAGGCCTAGAACTGTTTTTCTAAGTCTAAAAACATTATCCATAGTTAGTCGTCACCTTTATATTATTTATATTATCATTCATTAAGCATTTTCAACCACAAGTTTTGAGTAGCATCGTCCTAATTGTGAGTAAAATCGTTCAGCGTTAGGCAGACTAAAATTCCTGAGAGTAAGGTAACTAACTAAGGAACGGATTCACTTTTCCAAGGCATCATGTATTGCACTGCACCCTTTTTATGCCTGTTAGGATAATTATTGTTTATTGTGATTTAAGGCAAGTGGTTCGTTCAGCCGAGCATAAAACCAAATTAATTACTCTATTAGCATACACCAGTTAGCAACCGAAGAGGATAGATAGACAGACAGACATACAGATAGATAGATAAATAGATAGATAGATGGTGAGTATAAGTAATTAGACTTTCCTTCCATGCACGAAATATTTAATCACCAGTCCCATGAATAATTAAAATCTCCCTTAATACGTGAGTTGATTTAGTTTATGGTGATGGAGCTTTCGGATCTACTATAATAAATAAAAGAGTGGCCAGCAGCCGTGTGGGGAGGCAAAGAGTGGAATGTCTGACCCCCAAGGATAGCCTATACACCTCCTCATTCATTAATCACTACACCAACACTCATTACTCTCCCTGGGGCTGGGCAGAAGGGCAGTCAGTCGAGTAATTCCTTGCCGCTTTCCTGTGAGAGATGGAGATGTGTTATGGGGAATCATCCATCGTGTCTCGTGGCCGATTTGGTGGTGGTTGTGGTTGTGGTGAGGAGGGAGGGAGGGAAGGAGAGATGGAGGGAAGGAGGGAGGCAGATGATTCCTCCAAGCTATGCTTCCCATAGTGTTTATTTTTTTTAATATATAATCTATCGTGGTGAAAAATGCACAAACCCCCATGCAAATGCTATTATCAAATATGTATAAATATATATTTGGCGTACATTTCAACAGTACTGATAAAGAAAAACGAAGGAGTGAAGGATAAAAACTCTATAGGTAGACTTTACGAATAGAGATGAATTTAGGTTCTGTAAAGGATGAAAACTCCATTGGTGGCTGTATACGAAGAAAGATAGGTTGAATACTGTGCGTCTCGGTGAAGCAGGTGAGGCGACACGACTTCTGTGGCCGACTGTACAAAATGAAAAATCTATTGATAGTTATTTAAGAGAGTTTGTGAATGCCTCGTGGTTCATGGACAAGTTACTCACGAAACAAATACATCAACTAAACACTGACAGCGGTTCCTTCCTTCTGTTTGGCTGCCAAGTATTGCATGTGAATGTTTGCGCTAATGACTGTTTCTGCAAATGAGGTGTTGAGTATTGTATATGAATGTTTGTTGCTGTAATTTGAGGTGTGTTTTGCATATGGCTTCTTTTTTTTCCTGTGATTAAGGAAGCTTTGATTTTTATACATTAATTTTTTTCAGCAATGGGAGGAAAGTTTATTGTTGACATTATATTGCTTAACTCATTTATGTATTTGTTAATGTATTTATCAATTATTTATTATTATATTTATCCGGTCATATTAGCATTATGAAGTATGTAAATGAGATGGACGCGAATTTAAGTTGCCGGCTGTACTGTACCTTCTTGCCTCGCCTCCATAGAGAACCAACCACCATGTTTACAAATGCACCTCTAGTTTAATTCCTGTCCTGCACGAGTGAAGGTCAGGTATGTACAGCCACAATCAAATATCCACCCAGACTTTCCTTCCAACGGAGTAAATGTCTTGGTAATAAAGAACAACACGTGTATGATTTTGCAGCACCTCATAATAATAATAATAATAATTGAGGGGGTTGAGTTGAGGTAAGGGTGTGTTTTTGTATGATTATATTTTGATTTGATACTGATTTATAGGCAACGATTGAAGGAAGATGTTAGTGGATATTTGATTGTGGCTGTACGTGTGTTGTTGGGGCAATTTTAAAAGACTTGTTGGTACATTGAAAAGGCTGGTGAATCCTCCAAACTATATCACAAAACAGATATCCCCTAATTGGTGGCACTGAGGTAATTTGTTTCCCGGCACAGCTTGGAGACATCATTAGTCCTCCTGTATTTACCCAAAAGAGGTTCTTCCCTAAAGGTGGTCATTCATTTTTTGTTACATTGGAGTGCCTTGATTCCTCCAAAGTATGCTAGGAAACAGGACCAGAGGAGCAAAAATAAAAATGGTGTTCTGTTGCTTGGATTAATTTGGAGGATTCATTTGCTCCAGAATTATACCAACACAAAACTTCATCCCTTAATCGTACTCTGTGATTATTTCCCGGGGCTTAAACTCTTGCATTCCCTCAGTATAAGGAAGTATTCGAGTATAACACGAGTATATCAGAGTATAGTATATCAGAGTATAATATATAAGAGTATAGTATATCCAAGTATAGTATATCCGAGTATAACATAAGTATATCTGATTATAGTATATCAGAGTCATAATATTTATAATCAACACTTTTCTTCACTCGTACATATAAATTTAGTGTTGTTGTATTGTGCTAGTCACTGTATGGACAACACTTTGGGAGTTTGGGCTCCCCATTGCACCAGAATCAATCATTTTACACTCTCAATTGTCCCAGCATGCCTCCTTCTCTTTCCTTCTCTTTTCCTTCTCTTTCTTACCTTTTTCTTCTTTATTCCTTCATTTTCCTTCTCTTTCCTTCTTTTTCCTTATTTTTCCTCCCTCCACAAAACCTCCTCCTCTCGTTTTTTGATACATACAGTATAAAGTTTTCCTCATTGGCCAAACACACACACACACAGTCTCCCTTCTTGTTAATTCTACGACCATTACATCTTATCCTATTCACTGGGGAGTGGGTTTTTAGGGAGGTGGGGGGTTGGGGGGGATTGGGGGGGAGTACCAAGGTGATCCGGTGGTCCAGTGAAGGTCGGGGGTCAGTACGAAGGAGGGGGGGGGGCGGAGGGGGTTAGTAGGCAAGGGGAGGAGAGTGTTCAGTGGGCCGGGGGGGAGTAGGGGGTCACTAAGAGCGATGAGGGTCAGTAGGCAAGGGGGGAGGGAGGTCACTAGACAGAAGGGAGACACCAGAAGGGAGGGGGGTGGGGGTCAGTAGGCAGGAGTGAGGGGGGCGTCACTAGGAAGAAGGAGAAAGGGGGGGAGGGGGCATCAGATATAAGGGGGGACAATATACACCATGATCATATTAGCCTCCTTCCCCCCCCCCACACACATAACATCCTCCCCCCCCCCCACCCACATCACCCCAATACGAGACCCCATACATTATAATTAGAGCCTCCTTGTTCCTCCAGGTAACAGGTAACCAATCTACCAGGTAACAGGACCAGATGAACAAAAATAATGTTGACCTGTTGCTGGGAAGAGTTTGAAAAGAATCCGTTGCTTCAGATTATTATTTTACCATCACTACTTTATCACCTCCTTAATATGATCTTGTATGAGACTTGGTGGCTTCAAATTCCTCCTGACTATATGCCACGAAACAAAACAAGCCTCTTTTGTTCAGGTGATGTTTCTTGGCAACAATGATTGAAAGACTCGCTCACCTCCAATTTTCTGACAACATCATGGGGTTCCTTAAATACCTATACATAATTCCCCCACGTGTGTACTCGGTGAAAAAGAAGCCATTTTCTATTCCAGTACACTCGTGATATGTAATCCCTGAGCAGAGACGAACGGCAGGCACCACACACACACACACACATATACCCTGCATTCGAACTCAGCCTCTATATGTGTACTGGGTGTGGTAATGAGCAGTACCAGGCGATTCGAAGCTTTCTGTTCCTCACACACTATATAGTTAGAAATTTTGTATCACGAGTGTACAGTTGCCAAAAAAGGAATTGCGACAAATCTTAATGGAACTTTAACCATAGTAATATCCACAACTATTTGTAGGGACTATAAGCGTGTATAACAGAAGGAAATATACATATCCTTCCGTAATACATACTTTTGATCCCTACAAGCAACTATGAACATTAATATATTGAATGTTCTATCAGCAGTTGTCGCAATTCCTCTTTTGGCAACTGTACATCCTCCTTCAAACTGGTGAGTCGCATTGGAGGCTGCTGCTGAGTCCTTCACACTATAGGCCTCGAAACAAGTGAGGAAGTCTGTTTTTTTTCTGGGATAGGTTGGAGGAATAACAAAGAGAGATGCTCCCATTAAATTAAAGCAAGAGGAGGTGAGATACAATAACAAAAGTAAAAAATGGAGATTAGATAAGAAAGGGAGGTGAGATAAAACAAAAATAAGCAAAGGGAGGTGAGATAAAACAAAAATAAGCAAAGGGAGGTGAGATAAAACAGAGACAAAAAGGGAGATTAAATAAAAAAGGGAGGTGAGATAAAACAGAAATAAAGCAAAAGGAAGTGAGATAAAACAGAGACAAAAAGGGAGGTAAGATAAAACAGAAATAAAGCAAAATGAAGTGAGATAAAACAGAGACAAAAAGAGAGACTATAGATACCAAAATAAAAGGAGCTCTCTGAATCATGCCATCCCACCATCCCATGCAAGGGGCCTCAAAGCTAGGTAGTGAGGAAAAAATATTGGAAGGTGTGTGTGTGTGTGTGTGTGTGTGTGTGTGTGTGTGTGTCTGTGTGTGTGTGTGTGTGTGTGTGTTGGGGGAGGGAGGGGGACGGGAGGCATGAGTGGGAATTAAAGCCAGGCTGCTGCAACATTCCCAAGAGAGTGATGTTGTTGTTGTTCCTTGTTGTTGTGTTTGTGTGCCTGTGTGTCTGTGTGTGTGTGTGTGTGTGTGTGTGTGTGTGTGT
This sequence comes from Petrolisthes manimaculis, assembly GCA_034508575.1. Taxonomy (NCBI): domain Eukaryota; kingdom Metazoa; phylum Arthropoda; class Malacostraca; order Decapoda; family Porcellanidae; genus Petrolisthes; species Petrolisthes manimaculis. The sequence continues at coordinate 42,528 of JAWZYT010000974.1, read as the reverse complement.
GTGTGTGTGTGTGAGAGAGAGAGAGACAGAGAGAGAGAGAGAGAGAGAGAGTGAGATAGAGAGAGCGTAGGAGGGGTCAAAGTTTCTCGTATATGTTATTTATACGACCTAATTGGGATAACATAAAGTGAATAAACCACCTATAGGGTATATTAGAAGGACTGAGAATAGCATACATACAGTAGCTGCTCCTGTTGACTACGATGTATGTCACTTATGTCAGCCAAAGTTAACGTGGATAGGGAAAAACTACAGTAGGAAAACACATACGGTGATTTATTTTTCCTGGCTGCAGGGGAATGACAGTGGAAATAAAAATCGACGAAGCAATGTACAGTCGTGAGTACAAATAAAGTATCCAGGTGTGTTTGGAATACCTATAGTGACAGTAAATAAATAAATACACAATAAAATCTCCATTGGAATTCGTTTATTGGTGAATTGGTGGAGTGGTCAAAGCTTCAACCAGATGTGTATACTTATTTGTACTCGTGACTGTACAGTAGGTGTTTCCCTGGATATGGTAGAAGAGGGTGTTCAATTCTCTCTCTCTCTCTCTCTCTCTCTCTCTCTCTCTTCTCTCTCTCTCTTCTCTCTCTCTCTCTCTCTCTCACCTGCTCATTTTATCCTTGGTCCTCAACCTTCCATGCCCCCACCCTACCCCTACTCCCTTCCCCCCCCCCTACTCCCTTCCCCTCATGTCATATACCCCCATCGCATTCGAATTGAGAGGAGAGAGAGAGAGATGAAATAAGATGTATAAGTTAGAAGGAAAGAAATTGAATGGGAAAAATTAAGAGAGAGAGAGAGAGAGAGAGAGAGAGAGAGAGAGAGAGAGAGAGAGAGAGAGATCCACCAGCTAGCTCTACTCGTAACACCTGCCCAGCCTGGTTCCCCACTAACAGAAGGGGGTGGTGGGTGGGGGGAAGGGGGAATAGGATAGGGAGTAAATGCTGAGATAAAAAAATGGAAGGAATGGGATGGTGGGTTGTCCATTCTCTCTCTCTCTCTCTCTCTCTCTCTCTCTCTCTCTCTCTCTCTCTCTCTCTATATATATATATATATATATATATATATATATATATATATATATATATATATATATATATATATATATATATATATATATAATATTTCTCTCTCTCTCTATCTATCTATCTATCTATCTATCTATCTATCTATCTATCTATCTATCTATTTCTATTTTTCTCTCTCTCATTACATAATACAATATGGCTTCCCCTTCCCTTCTATGCACATAACCCAGACCATATTGGCTTATCACACCACACATCTGCCTATAACACCACATCCTCTACACCGCTAAACACACACACACACACACACACACACACACACACACACACACGACCTTCCCGCCCCTCGATCTCCTCCTCTTTCCTTTCCTTTTATATGTGTCTCCTATTATTCATTCATTCGCTTCATTTTCCTTCCCTTCCCTTCCCTTCCCTTCCCTTCCCTTCTCTTCCCTTCAGCTAGCCTCGTCATTAGCACATTATTATCTTTATTATTATTATCTCAAAACACAGCAGGGGAGGTTAAGGAAATAGACTATATATACTTTTGATACATTGGAGTCTGGAGCGCCTAGATTCCTATATGGGACCCAAAGTATGCCAAGAAACAAGCAGGACCAGATGAACACAAATAATGGTTGGTGGTCTGTCTGTTGCTTGGAGGAATCATTTGCTCCAGATTTACCTATACCTACACTGTATCGTTTTCCCCTTCAGGAATATAATATAATAATCTTAATTAATAATATAATGTTCTTAATATAGAATAATTATGATCTGACAAAACTATTTACTATAGGTGTGTCCAAGAAGTTTATACCTATTCCGACATTATACAGAAGGCAAGACAGAGAGAGAGAGAGAGAGAGAGAGAGAGAGAGAGAGAGAGAGAGAGAGAGAGAGAGAGAGAGAGAGAGAGAGAGAGAGAGAGAGAGAGTGAAACGATGAACAAACAAAGACGGAAGAAAGTGAATGAGAATCACATCGAAAACCATAATTTTAACACAGACAGGGAGACAGAGACTGACAGACAAACACAGACAAAGAGTGATCAAGATAGAAAGAATAATTATAATCGTATCCTTCAAATCTTGGTCAAAAATTATACACACCAACAGCACTATATATATACCTCTCTCTCTCTCTCTCTCTCTCTCTCTCTCTCTCTCTCTCTCTCTCTCTCTCAGGCTACACGTGTTGTTTACCTTCGTGCTGACATACATGCAACAAGAGGGAGGGAAGGGAGGGAAGGGAAGGGAGGGAAGGTAGGGAGGAAGGTATAGGTAGGTAGGGAGGGAGGGGATGTTAGGGAGGGAGAAAAGGAAGGGAGGGAGGGAGGGAAGGAGGGAAGGGATGGTAGAGAGGGAGGAAAGGAAGGTAGGGAGGGAGGAAGGGAGGGAAGGGATGGTAGGTAGGGTGGGAAGGAAGGTATAGGTAGGTAGGGAGGGAGGAAGGGAAGGAAGGTAGGGAGGAAGGGAAGGAAGGTAGGTAGGGAGGGAAGAAGGTATAGGTAGGGAGGGAGGGGAGGGAGGAAAGGAAGGTAGGGAGGGAGGGAGGAAGGGAAGGTAGGTAGGGAGGGAGAGAGGGATAGGTAGGTAGGGAGGGAGGGATAGGCGACCCCTTCACCTTTTGTCCGCCATTTTGTATTGTATCTTACCTTGTTTCTCACTCTGCTGTTCCCTTATTATTTGTTATTATTATTTGTTATTTTTCTGGTTCGTTTTCGCATTCTCTCTGTTTCTTTCCGTCCCGTGATATCTTTATTTCTCATTCTCTCTCTCTTATTCTTTCCTTAACTGTTTATCTATCTATCTATCTGTCTGGCTGTCTATCTATTTATCTATCTATCTATCTATCTATCTATCTATCTATCTATCTATCTATCTATCTATCTATCTATCTATCTATCTATCTATCTATCTATCTATCTATCTATCTATCTATCTATCTATCTATCTATCTATCTATCTATCTATCTATCTATCTATCTATCTATCTATCTATCTATCTATCTATCTATCTATCCATCCATCCCTAAATGTATTCACCACCTCTGTCCAACCTATCTGTCTATATCCGTCTGTCTACATGCATTCTGTCTCCATATTGATCCCCTTCTGTTGTTCATCGAGTAGTCGCCTCATGCTTGACTTATAAGGAGGTGATTGATGTCATCTCCTATACATCCCTTCATTATCTTTGGACTCTATTATAGCTTTCTTTCTTTTCCTTTCCTCCTTCCTTCCTTCCTTCCTTCCTTCCTTCCTTCCTTCCTTCCTTCCTTCCTTCCTTCCTTCCTTCCTTCCTTCCTTCCTTCCTTCCTTCCTTCCTTCCTTCCTTCCTTCCTTCTTTTCATCTCACTCACAGTCTCGCCTCATCTACCTATAACCTCGAGTCCATTCCTCCACCACCACGACCCATATTATTCACTTAAGCTCTCATGTGCGTTCATTCGTGCGTTAAGTGGAGGTCAGCCAGTCTTCTTTATACTCTTATCCTTTATTTATTTATTTATTTACCGTAGCTGATCTTTTTATTATTATTATTTTTTTTTTATCTGACCACCACCACTCTCAGGATTAAGTATATACATGCAGATCGCCTGCCTCTACTTTCTTATGCAAAAAGGCCTTCACTGCATCCCATCCCATCCCATCCCATCCCTTCCCTTCCCTTCCCTCGTGTTGTTATATTATTCCACTACAACCACTCCAACTTAATCTTCCTCTCCCTCCACCTTCCTTGTCTCCTTCCACCCTTCCGAGTTCATATCATTTCTTAGGCAAACTTCTTCTTCCTTGCATTCCTCCCTCGTTATTTTACATTTTTTTTTTTTTACTTTTTTTTTTACATTTACTTTTTTTTTTTTTTTCAATTTTATACTTCGAGTTTGACCTGCTTTTTTTTTTTTTTTTACTTGCACATTATATATTTCTAACCTGTTATCTGCTCCCATCATCCTGTCATCCTATCTTAACCATCAAAGCATCCTTCCATCTTCATTTTCTTCCTTCGGTCCTAACATTTTGCCTTATCTTTCTTGTTCGCTCATCATTCTCACTATAATGCTATATTGTCTCGCCTGCATACGACCAAAATTCTTAAGACCTTTATATGTTGTTGGTGGTGTTGTTATTATTATTATTATTGTTATTATCATTGTTGTTATTGTTGTTATTATTATTATCATTATTGTTATTATTATTATTATTATTATTACAATTGTTATTATTATTATTATTATTATTATCATTATCATCATTAGATCACTATACATTATACTATATTTTTCAGCAAAGAATATTTATTATCCTGCCAACACAGGCTTCGACACTTACTATTTATGCAATGCTATTAATTTCCTTTATACAGTAATGTGTGTTGTCCCATCCACGTCTTCTCTCCACACACCAATAGGTTTTGTTTTCACTCTCACCTCCATAATCATTCCCACACAAGCTCGAGACAATTCTACAGTTTCCTCGCTGTCATTCATCGCTTCGTTTGACTCTGTTTGTTGTCATGTAAATAAGTCTTCACTGTCTCTCCCATAGTCACACAGGTATCCAAGTTAGTTTCAGTAATAAGGATATATATTATGTGTGAAAAAAAAAAAACTAAAAATACTCGACCAATATCTCAAATAAAACGAAAAATACTCGACCAATATCTCAAATTAAACGAAAAATACTCGACCAATATCTCAAATTAAACGAAAAATACTCGACCAATATCTCAAATGAAACGAAAAATACTCGACCAATATCTCAAATAAAACGAAAAATACTCGACCAATATCTCAAATTAAACGAAAAATACTCGACCAATATCTCAAATTAAACGAAAAATACTCGACCAATATCTCAAATAAAACGAAAAATACTCGACCAATATCTCCAATTAAACGAAAAATACTCGACCAATATCTCAAACTTATCTGTATCGAAGGCCATATGTCAGGCCGGTATGAAATTTGACCTATACACAAAGA
>JAWZYT010000974.1:17500-32500 GCA_034508575.1 Petrolisthes manimaculis | reverse complement strand
CCTTCCCAGTACGCATCCCACATCCCATACCATCCTACAGTATCCTACGTTCCCGGTTTCTATTCTTGCCTGTGTACATGTAAATCAAATAACCACCGACACTTTCCTTCTATCGTGCAAATAAATCAGTATCATATCAAATATAAATACAACAACACCTTACGTCAACTTACCCCCCTCAGTTATTTATATGAGGTGCTGCAAAATCATACACGTGTTGTTCTTTATTAACAAGATATTTACTACGATGGAAGGAAAGTGTCGGTGGATATTTGATTGTAGCTATACATGTAAATCAAACCTGTGCGATCATGACCGTATGAAAATATACCTGCATATAAAAAAAAAAAAGCAAATTATTCACAAAGCCGTGAATTTACATGAAACATCAGTACCTCGATATTATTGTGTGTCGGTAATCAAGTGCCAAAAACAGCCCACATCTCCCAACCTGGCTACTGGGAAAAAAAATCCTGAATATTCACACACACTGGATAACCACGACACCCATCACTCCAACACGTCGATTAAGGGACCCTGTGTTGTAGTCAGAAAATTGGAGGTAAATGAGTCCTTCATATATTGCCACTAAACACTACCTACATGGAAGAAGCTTGTTTCATGGCAAAGTCAGGAGAAGTCAGAAGCCTCCAATTCTCATACACGATCACAGGGTCCTTAAGGAAAGTATGTATTATGCAGCCTCACTCTTTTGACACAACGTACAGCCACAATCAAATATCCACCGACACTTTCCTTCAATCTTAGTAAATATCTGGGAAATAAAGAACAACAAACACGTGTATCATTTTGCAGCACCTCATGATAATAATTGAGGGGGTTGAGTCGACGTAAAGTGTTCTATGATTATATTTTGATATGATACTGATTTATTTGTACGATGGAAGGAAAGTGTTGCTGGAGATTTGATAAACACCTATACATTATTTATTTCGTAATCATAATAACAAACATAACATAAAAATAGACAAATTCAGCTAGGCAAACAACAGACAACTAAACAGACAATCACGCAAACCATCCGAACCGAAAGCATAACCTCTTCCTGGCAGTACAGTATGTATATATATGTATGTATGTGTGTATGTATGCATTCATATATGTATGTATGTATGTATGTATGTATGTATGTATGTTCCCCCGTACCACCCACGTCTTCATAAATTATTCATGTACGCAAAAATTATACCGACAAGGGAAGCAATTTCATAATTACACCGAATAAAAATAAAACAACAATTGAAAAAGCAGGTTTGGTAATCCAGGCAACTGCATGAAACACTATAATAAAATGTTGTGTATAAAGTCATCCAAGTACAGGTTGTCAAATGTTTTACTCGGGGAAATTCCAGACAATAGTTATATCCATGTACTTCTTGGCTCACAGAAACTTCATTATTTTATTATTAATGGGAGGTGGTTCTCTTGTTGGTGAATTTCAGGGCTACTGATTCCTCCTTAACGATGCCAGGAAACAGACCACCTTAATGTTACTTATAGGGGATATGTTTTTCGGTATAGTTTGTAGGAATCAGAGTCCTTAACTATATATATGCCAGAGCAACTGAATCCTCCAAACTCTTTCAAGCAATAGAACACCATTATACTTGTTCATCTGGTCCTGTTTCCTGGCATACTTTGGAGGAATCAAGGCACTCCACAGGAAACAGATTACCTTAATGTTACTAATAGGGGATCTTTTGTTTTTGTTTTGCTTTTTTTTTTGTCAGAATCAGGGACCTTCCAATTCACCAAAAAAATTATTAAACGTGTCTCGATTATCATAGTTTCTTGGCGGACAGTTTCCTACCAATCCTTCCAATAGAAACACATCACACACCAGTTACAATAATACCTTTAAGGGACCCTGTCATGTAGTGTGAAAATTGGAGATAAACGAGTCATTCAAATACTGCCACGAAACACACACACACACACACCTATATGGAAGGAGCTTGTTTTGTAACATGATCAGGAGGAATCAGAAGCCACCAATTCTCATACCCGATCACAGGGTCCATAAATACTACGAAATTCTGATCCAAAGTTATGAGTTTTTTGGATAGCATTATTTTCGCCATACTTCATGCTCTGACACTGTTAGCACTGGAGCTACTGTGGAAGGCGGCGTGGTGCTTCAATGACGGTAATTTGGTGGATTGCTTGCAGGCAGGCAGGCAGGTGAGTAGGTGGGCAGGCAGGCAAGCAAGCAGGCAGGGAGAGAGACAGGCATGCAGACAGGTGGGCAAGCCGGTTAGAAGACAAATAGGCAGGCAAACAAGCAGACAGGCAGACAGGTAGGTAGGCAGGCAGCCAAGCAAGGAGGCAGGCAGGCAGAGGCAGGTATCACTATACAGGACTGAGGCCACAGTAACCGTACATATAAGACCACCCAGGTTTGGCAAAGGTTCGTGGGAAAGTGAGACAAACCCCTTAAATCTTACCCTCCGCCTCAAATCACATAGTAACCACACCAGTACTCGAATCTGGTGCCTCTAGGGTCATTATCCCAGTCAAGACCAGTGTACAGTAAGGCTCTAAAGTTGTGTCCGTTTACCACCAGAGGTCACTGTAATCACTAGACTTGAATGTGGAGTTTTTGTTTACTTTTCACACGACGAACAAAACATGGGTCTGTTGGAAACTATATAATTATAGACAAGTGTTTAGAGAATGAAGACTATACACACACCGCAGCACAGATCAATTCATTTCACTCATGTCTGGTGGCAGTGGACATGAGTTTAGAATCTGACTGTATGTACTGTACCATGACATAAACCATAGCTAGCGTTTATATAGACTCAAACACTGCCTTAAGGGGACCATATGCACTGTGTGAATTAGAGAGTGCTACTGGTGCCTCCAAACTATTCTAAGAAACAGACGAGCTCAGTTACACTTTAGTAGGAGTTTCTAATTCGTAGTATCGTTTGGTGGAATCTTTATCCCTATAATTCCTCTACTTATAACGACCCCTTTAACCAGAAGCAATAAAAGAAACGTGGTCAGATGAGGAGGGAACATAATTATGGCATTGGCAAATTTTATGAAACTTTCTTCCTTCAAACTCTTCCAGGCGAGATGATTTATTAGTTAGTTTGTTTCTTCTCATAACGTTATATAGTAATCTATGGGAATCGGTAGCCTGCAGTGTGTCAAATGTACCCACGTATATAAACCTCTTAATCAAACTCTTCTCTCCACCTCTCATCACCATCATTAATTACACTCTTCTCTCCACCTTTTATCACCATCATTATTTACATTCATTACGTATTCGACTCACTTGCTTACCCACGGTCTGCCTTCCTGTTCACTCGCCTCCCCTACAGACAGACACACACACACACACACACACACACACACACATAGTAAAGCTCCCATACCCAAGGATCACATGCCCTGGGCTGGGATGTAGTTTACCTTGATCCTGGTGGAGGACAGAAGGGCAGGTGGCGTCGTCTCAACAATTGGCTCCAGGTGTTGTTGTGTATACTGTAGCCTCCTGTCCTGTCCTTTACTTTACTTATACTTTGGGACCTTAGAGAGTATGATCGCAAGGTCTCTCTCGAACTGTTGAACCATATTATCTATTCTTTACTTAGATACCTTATAGGATATGATCGCAGGGTCTCTCTCGAACTGCTGAACCATATTATCTGTCCTTTACTTTGGGACCTTAGAGAGTATGATCGCAGGGTCTCGTTCGAACAAAAACATATTATCCTGGAGTGTCTAACTGAGCCATATTATCTGGCTTTTACTTTGGGGGGACTTTAGAGGGTATGATCGCAGGGTCTCTCCAACTCAAGCATATTATCCTAGAGTGTCTAACTGAGCCACAGTATCCTACAGCGACTGACCATATCCTTCATGTACAGTTCCGTGCAGATGAAGGGGATACGCTGCCTCAGTACCTGCACGTAAACAATGTGTGTCAGTGGAGTCCTAATTGGTATACGTTGGTGATTATCCTTCATAATGATTTGTTTATACTCAACACTACTTGTATATATCTCACCACCATATGGCACAGAAGGAAACAAACAATTAAAAGAAGCAGAAAATTAGTATAAGGAAGTTAAGGCAGTGTTTCTCTTTCTCCCATCCATCCATCCATCCATCCACTCCATATTATACACACATCCATATTGAGGGGTGTTCGGTTCGCCAGTTCGGGATATATTATTATCAGGACAATTATCTAAAGCAAAGTACAGCAGTCTTGTCCATGAGAGTTTATAAATTTATTACATTTAGGTTACTTGACATTTCGGTAAAGCAATGTGAACTAAATTGTATCCCTGTACAGTGAGAGGCTTGGAGAGAATGTACTGTAGTCCATTCACTTGTCTGTCTGTCTGTATGTCAGCCTCAGGTATTGTACAGTGATGGTCAATAGTCCTGAAACACCTTCCAATGAAATGGCTTCGAAAAATGATCCATAACTATAGCTGTTGGTCTCTGCAATATTGGTTCATACGATTCACACAAATGGCTCGCTTTTCTTCACCAGTTTGCATGACTTTTGACCTTGACTGTAGCACACCAACATACCACTGTAGTACTAACCACCGTAAAGTGATCCACAGGTGATAATCAAGTGAATCACACAGCTATGGACTCCCTAGTATTATTGGTGATGCTATATGCTATTTGGCTACGGTACATTGCGAAAACTTTAAAAATATTGCTAAAAAATATTAATAATGCGCTGTTACGCATGGAATTTTCAATTTCATGCCGTGGTCAGTATGAACCCTCGGAGAACACACATTTTACATACCAGAACAGAAGAACATTGTAGAACAGAAATGAAATGCATAATATTCATATTCGGTAATCGGGATCTGCCAGAATATATACTTATCAGCACCAAACTGTTAATTTAATCTTTTATTCAATATCCATCTGTCACAATTTACCTTTTTGCATGATTGTCATTTGAAAGCGTAAGTTCTTCCATACTGTTTTAAACAAGATTTCAATAGGGACTTTCCTTGTCATCGGGTGTAGTTATTATTTTCTCATAATAAGGTGGCAAAGTATTAGCCAACCATTGAAAAGTTCCTAACTATAGTGTGTTTCAATCCAATCACCACCAAACACTATTATACACCACCAGGCAGCATACATACATACATACATACATACATACATACATACAGTAGCTAACCACTCCCGCAGTCCTCTTATATGTAAATACAGTAAGTAGCTCTTTTAAATTATATAACCAATCCACGAACTCGCACACACAAAAAAAAAAAACATTCACACACACACATTGGACCTCTTCTATGCCATGTAAAGGATGAAAGGGTGGAAATATCTACCTTCATTCATAGTTACATTTACTTCTTTTATTATATTATACGACGATTTATTATGCTCCTTCCAACGCAATGTGTCTAAGCATCTCGAGCGAAACTGGACAATATTATTAGTAGTAGTAGTAGTATTGTTGTTAGTATTAGTAGTAGCATTGTTATTGTTTTTATTATTATTAGTAGTAGTAGTATTGTTATTGTTTTTATTATTATTATTATTATTATTATTATTATTATTATTATCATTATTTTATTATTATTATTATTATTATTATTATTATTATTATTATTATTATTATTATTATTATTATTATTATTATTATTATTATTATTATCATTATTAGTATTATTATTAATATTATTACTATTATTATTATAATTATTATTATGATTTTGCATTTAAAACATTAATTGATTCCCATTACGTTAATTTCGACAATTGGTATATGACCTCCCTTAAAACTCACTAACCATAAACTGTTTCTCTAAGACTCCATAGATTATATTCTTAATCCTCCGTAAAGAAAAAACTATGACAGTCTAATAGTGCATATTGTTGGGTGTATGAGTAGTATGTTGCAATGGAAGGAGGGTTACACAACAACACAATCATGCAAGCAGGTGTTATGGTTCACTACAGGGATGGTGAGGTGAGGTGAGTTGAGGTAAGGTAAGGTAGGAAGGTGGTAAGGTGCCCAAGGGAATAAATAGTCTGTCTGTTCTCTTACAAGCGCTTCCAATCAACCGGGAATGATTTTTTTGCAAGGTTCCCAAGTATTGATCTCTCTCTCTCTCTCTCTCTCTCTCTCTCTCTCTCTCTCTCTCTCTCTTTCTCTCTCTCTCTCTCTCTCTCTCTCTCTCTCTGAATGGTGAACAGTAATGGGAATGGTGTTTGGTACTATACTGGCATTGTTGACTTAATATACTGATCTCTCAAAGTATAATGATACAATACACTTCCGAACAGAATGAAAGGGAAAACAACAACAACACTGCCTCAGCCGCTCTTGATTGGAATAGAACTTGACTCGGATTGTCTGTTTCTTTCATTGTTATAATCATATTGGTAAGGGATGGATGTACAGTCGAGGTCATTAATAGTCATCCACATATGGGTATCTCAAACAATTTACTATATAATGTTTTCGCGTTCACATATGATGTTATTAAGTAGTGTGTAGCTGCTTGTATTAAATTAAAAGATGGTAGTTAACCTATTTATTGGAAATTTTATCATCTAAGGAACAGAGGGAAGCTGTCAAACTTTTTCGTGAGTTACCCTTATATGGATGATTATATTTGACCGCGACTATATGTAGTGTTGACCGTACGTAAATCACCAAGAGAAAATAATTACCATGTTGTGACGTTAAAGGAATCTTTCTATTGGCACCCATTGTGTAATCATGACAATAATATACCAATTCTTTTCTAAATAATGACCTTAGATTCACGTTTCCTATGCTTCACATTGTTTATAGGTTGTATATAAGTACCTAGTTGTATATATTTAGGTGTAATTTATTTGGGACTTCAATATGTTTACAGAAAAAAAAAACAAGAAATTAATAAAAAGGGGGCCGGCACATTTTCGTGAAGTAAAAAAACAAAATAGAGTATAGTGTTGATAATTGTAAGGCTATGCTATCACCAGAGGAAGGTTAAAAGGAGTGCTGGCCTCACCCTGCATTACATTAGACAATATCACTGATGATATGATAGGTGGTCAGACATTGAGGGCAGGCACGGCGGCTACCTTTGATATCAACTTATGAGGATTTTTTTTTTTTTTTTTTTTTTTTGTAAAATGGTTCCTCCAGGAACGAATTAACAAAAATAATGGTGTCCTGTTGTTGCCTGGAATAAATAGCCTGGAAGAATGAGGTGCTCCAGATTTTCCAACACAGTATTATGAGTCTCTTTAACCCTTCATTGACCTGAGTTACAGCCAGTGTGGTGGAATGAACAGACACACACAAAAGTACGAAAAAGTGAGTCTTCTAAACCTCTCTCAACGTTTAGAATGGTTTGGAAATTTCACTTTTTTCGAACTGTGTTCAGTTGCTCTCCAACACTCCTTGGACCCTGGTCAACCACTATCAGCCATGGCTGTACATATGGATAGATACATGTGTTTGTGTAAGGTCAATATATGTATGAATACAGTTGTACCTTAATATATATCTAATCAAATTAGTTACGAGATAGCACACAAAAATTTGCAGAAAATGGTGGGTGGAGAGAGACAGAGACAGAGACAGAGACAGAAACAGACACAGACACAGACACACATACAGAAACAGAGACAAACAGAGAGAGAGAAGTAACTTATGTATCCTACTGAAACATAATTATTTCCCTGGTACTGTACTGGCTGGCTGGACGTCTATAACAGCCTACCGTGATGTGCGTGTTGTTGTTGTTGTTGTTGTTGTTGTTGTTGTTGTTGTTGGTCCATCGTGGCGTGGTTCAGGTTCCAGTGTTCCTTGATGACCGATGACAATTTACGAGGCCTTCAAGAATTGCAGTCACTGTACTTCTCCAACTGATGCCACATGATTTTTTTTTTTTTTTAATGGGAGAATGAACCTCTTTTTTTTCAGTACCAGGGAAATAATTATGTTCAGTAGGATACATAAGTTCCTACTGTCTCTCTCTCTCTCTCTCTCCTCCACACTATATATATATATATATATATATATATATATATATATATATATATATATATATATATATATATATATATATATATATATATATATATATATATATATATATATATATAGTTTGGAGGAATCTAATTTACCCAAAAGAAGATCTCCCCTTAACCCTGTGGTGTTGTACAATAGGTCTCACTACCATTCATTTCTTTTTATTTTATTTTCATTTTCTATATTCTTCATTTTTTTCTCTCTCTCTCTCTCTCTTTGTGTGTTTGTTTCGTTGGGATGGTATCAGTGGCCAAACCAAACTCACAAAGCCACACCACGTCTGACAACATGAAGTAAGTGAGAGATAGTGAAGGCTTTATAGTGTGTGTGTGTGTACTTGTGTGTATGTGTGTGTGTGTGTGTGTGTGTGTGTGTGTGTGTGTGTGTGTGTGTGTGTGTGTGTGTGTGTGTGTGTGTGTGTGTGTGTGTGTGTGTGTGTGTGTGTAGCCAGTTAGCATCCTGAAGGGGAAATGCCAATGTAATAATTTGGAAGTCGACCCCACCCCTCTTTCAACACACACACACACACACACACACACTGAATACTTTATCTGTGCCTTCACTACTACTGGCTTCACGCACACATACACACACAAAAGTACACACACACACATTTTGTACCTCTCAATGTCCTTTCGTCTGCCAGTGTGGGTTTTCTTCTCATCAAAAAAGACAGACACGTTTATATGAATGATTAAATGTTCTAATTAACTTGTGTATGTCAGCTACGGTATATAAATTTACAATCGACTCATAATAAATTGTGGTTTTATTTCCCTTCAAAAAAACTTCAATAACGTTATTTTGTATTCAGCATTAATATTTGTTTTTGTTTTTTTAAAGGGACCCGGGTTGTGATATAGTCAGAAAATTTTGGAAGTAAACGAGTCCTTCAAATATTGCCACGAAACATCACCTACCTCGGCACACAAGTAGGTGATCTGTTTCGTGGCATTATTTGGAGGGTTACACGGACTCCAAAATTGGTCTACAACAGGTGATTGATTCCTTGAAGTGGGTCATTCTGGTATCCGAATATTTTAAGGAATGTACAGTTGCCTAAAGGTATTTCTTAACCCCCTGTAGTGGCTGTGAAGTGTATGTGGCATCGCTGGACCTGTTCGGATCACATTCAGAAACAGTGAAGCATTGTGTTACCCGTAAATATGATTCAACAGTGAGATTGGTCTCATTCATCTACTCCAGACACAAAATAGAGGGTAAAGTAATACCTTGAAGCAACTGTATATGTAGTAAACTGAATCCTCCAAGTCATACTACAAAACAGATCAGATCCCTTGCTTGTGTACTATAGCGATCTCTTTCCCGGCACGGCTTGGAGGAAACAGTGGCACTTCAATTCACTCCAAATGTGATTATGTATGTATTCCCTTAACTACTCTTACCTCACAGGAATACAAATGGCTCCAACGATAAACATCAACCCATAATAAGAGTGTGAGGAGGCAGGGGGGGGGAGGCAGGGGTTTGATGTAAAGGCAGCAACTCCAACCCCCTCCCCTCCTTTCCTTCCTTTCCACCCCTCCTCCTCCCCTCATCTCTACGTCCCTCCTCTAACTCTTCATCTCTACTCCCCTCCCCCCTCCCCTCCCCCTCATCTCTACTTCCCTCCCCTCCCCCCATCCCAACCCAACACCCCCAGAACACCCCCTTCCATACTTTAGGACCTTCCCCCCTCCTCCTCACCCCCCTCACCCTCCTCACCCCATCCCTTACGTACATACCTCCCCCACCTTTACCTACCCCCCCTCCCAACCTAAGGACCCCCCCACCTCACCCCCGCCCCCCACCCTGACCCCAGCGTGGGATAGTTTATGGTGGTAAAAACACTGATTGTCCTGGATAACGTCTCATCTCTCTCTCACACCACCTTCTGTGTGTGTGTGAGTATGTCCCAATATATGTGTGTGTGTGTATGTCCCAGTATGTGTGTGTGTGTGTATGTCCCAGTATGTGTGTGTGTGTGTGTATGTCCCAGTATGTGTGTGTGTGTCCCAGTATGTGTGTGTGTGTGTGTATGTCCCAGTATGTGTGTGTGTGTGTATGTCCCAGTATGTGTGTGTGTGTGTGATTGTGTATGTTTTAGTGTGCAATGTGTGTATGTGTCCGTGTGCAAAGTGTGTGTGTGTGTGTGTGTGTGTGTGTGTGCGCGCATTCCAGTGTGCTCGTATATATTGTAAGAATAAGTTGTCTGTATGCAGTTAGTAGTGAGTACATGCATGTGTGTGTGTGTGTGTGTGTGTAGCTAAGAGTGTGTATATACGGTATATATAATCATGCCAGTAGTAGAAGTAAGCAATTTACATACATTTACTTGTATATGGTTGTGTATGAACAGTAGAGAGTGCATGTATTTAATTTTATTCAAAGGCACACCTACCCTAATAATATTCATGCATATAAAAGTGTCAATAATTGCGACTAAAAAAATACATAAGCATTACGATTACACTGTGTTTATGACCATCGAAATCTATCTATCGCTAAACATTCTCTCTCCCCTGTATAGTCGATGGATATAAGTTTGTTTACCTACTGTACTTACCTGTGGAAACTAACTATATATATTTTTCTCTTATTTTTTTCACGAGCCTAGTTTTATATTCTCTCGTTCACATTATCATATTCATTCATCCACACACTTTGTCTCATTCACGCCTATTCACATTCATTCCTTCCCTCATTTACTCACTTCTTTACACACTGACTCACTAACTCCCTCCTTCTCTCCCTCACTTTTTCCCTCACACCCTCCCTCCTTCTCTCTCTCACTCCTTCCCTCACTTACTCCTTCACTCACTCACTCACTCACTCCTCTCTCCCTCACACCCTCCCTCATTTCCTCTCCATCGGTTTTTCCTTCTCTCCCTCATCCTTTTCCTCACATGCTCCCTCTTCCACTCCCTCATTTTCTCTCTCACTCCCTCACTCACTCCCTCACACCTCTAGAAACTGGTGGCCTGCTCCCTGAATGCAGAGGAGAACACTTTGGTTAATATTTATGCCGTCTTTCCTTTTTTTTTCCTCCACGCACTCTCTCTCTCTCTCTCTCATTAGCATATGTATCGACCCACGAGCGTAATTTCACTTAACAATCTTTTCTTGCGCCTTGAAGTACCACCTTGAGTTAATACATCATCTCTCTGTTCCTTATTACGACTACCAACTGGATTTAATTAGAGAGAGATTCCTGTGCTGGTAAAGTGGAGGGCTACTGCATGATTCTTCCAAACTATTCCAAGCAACAGAACACCATTATTTTTGCTCTTCTGGTTCTGTTTCATAGCATACTCTGGAGGAATCAATAGCTAGCTAGTTTTCCAGAGCAGATTAATTAAAAACTGTCCTTGGAGAGTTACAGATTACTCTAAAGTGGCTAAACTATGCAATGAAAAGAAGAAATTCAGTTTGGTTGAAGTTAGTATCTGTTTTGTCGTATAGTTCTACAACATACTGCAAACTTACGAACAAAAATACATTACGTTATACCTTTACAAAGAAAAAAACATTACGTTATACCCTTACAAAGAAAAAAACATAACGTTATCAAACTGGTCATTAATGATTCCCCTTAGTGGCAGAGGAATTGCATGCTATGAAATGAAAAAAAAAAAAATAGAAAATAAAATAAAAATAAATAACACACACACTCAATAAATCACTCCCTTAAGAGGCACGAGAGGAGTTAAAGAAATAATGGATGGTAAGAGGCAGGAGGTAGGTGAAGGTGAAGATGTTATCAGTCTTCTTTGCCACGTCTCTTCATCAAGTGTACTGACTGACGGATGGCACTGATGTATGTACTCGTGATACATAATTTCTGACCAGAGTGTGAGGAGTAGAAAGCTTCGAATCACCTGGTATTGCTCATTACTGCCCTTAACTGTTATTGACACGAAGAGCCCCAATACTTCAACCCTCATCTATCTATATTGATATGAGGAACTTGTGTGTGTGTGTGAGGGAGTGTATGTGTGTGTGTGTACTTTTGTGTGTGTGTACTTTTTTTTTTTTTTTTTTTTGTGCTTTTGTGTGTGTGTGTGTGTGTGTGTGTGTGTGTGTGTTTCAAAGGTAAATAATAAATGTATATTTATTTGTGTTGGTAATTCTGGAGCAACTGAATCCTCCAAACTATTCCAAAGCAACAGAACACCATTACTTATGCCCCTCTGGTCCTGTTTCCAAACATATACTTTGGAGGAATCAAGTCACTCCAATCTACTAGCAAAAAAGAATTACCACCTTAATATACATGTAGAACAAAAAAATATATATTAGTGACCCAAAAATTTTTGTTGCCTTCATTTTTGTATCCTCTATCGTCACCAATGTACTAAAGTCACATTTATTTATTTATTTATTTATTTATTTTATCTTTTATGTCCCTATTACTCTTACCTTGACAAAACCAATATAAACCGGGTTTTTGTTACACGTACAGAAAAAAAAAAAAAAAAAAAAAAAAGTTGACGCCTCGTCTAGTCCACTATAAGCACTATGCAAGAAAGACGATTAATGTTGTCGAGGTCTCTTTATTAGCATTATGATTATTACGCTTTCAGATGTATAGTAAAAAATGGTACACAGATCCTTCCTTCATTTTCATACAGTACTTCCACGATCAATACAGTTAAGGGACCCTGTGATGCAGTCAGAATATTGAAGGTAAATGAGTCCTTCAAATATTGCCACGAAACACCTCCTATAATATGGAAGGAGCTTATGTCGTGGCAAAATCAAGAAGAATCAGAACCCTCCAATTCTGATACACGATCGCAGGGTCTTTAAGGGGAGAGTAGTATACTTTTGGTACAGTAAGGTGCCTTGATTCCTCCAAAGTATGTCAGGAAACAGAACCAGATTAACAAAAATAAAGTGATCAGTTGTTGGAAATATATAGTTTGGAGGAATAATTATCTCCCAAAAAGCCAAAACTATACCCTCCCCTTAATAGTTACTGATGGACACGAGGAAAGTTGAAAATTGATGGCTACGACTGTGACTGGCCCAACACGTTTGGTTTAAGAATGATGAAGAAACTGGATAAAGTGATGGAGTCTTGGTTGGTTGAGTGGAGAACGTGTTATCTATCGCTTGAACAGGTGGTGGTGGTGGTGATGATGGATATGGTGGTAGTGGTTGTGGTAGTGGTGGTGGATATGGTGATAGTGGTTGTGGTAGTGGTGGTGGATATGGTAGTGGTGGTAGTGGTGGTTTCCCGTGGAGGAGTTAAAACTGGCTCATATATTTTTTTTTCTTTTTCATAATTTTTTTCTTTTTCATATTTTTTAGTCCATTTGAAGGGCTACTGATTCCTCCAAACTAACATGCTACCAAACATATCCATTCTAATATACTGAAGTACTTAGGCTACCTACTATAGTCTGTTTCCTGGCAATGTTTAAAGGAATAAGTAGCACTCCAATATTCTCACAGTAGTAGGGATTATAAGAGAGACGAGAGGGGGAGAGGGGGAAGAAATAATGATGATCAAGAGGTGTGTGTGTGTGTGTGTGTGTGTGTGTGTGTGTGGTAGGTACAGTAGTTGGCAAGGTAGCTCTGATAACCTTCACACACACACACACACCAGCCTCCTTCACACACACACACACACACACACCAATGTTAGTACTACCCACCAGCCTCCTTCACACACACACACACACACACACACACACACACACACACACACACCACCTGCATGCTTGTGTACGCATTTACAGGTAACCTCCAATCATTATCCTATACGCAGTTGCAAATTAAAGAAGGATTTACACTCCGGACGTACAAATTACCAACACTATCAAACTGGTTATTTACATGATTTTCTTAAACTTTTATGATTGAGTTTCTTCTCAGATCCTGTTTGATTTGATTCTGGGTAGAGGCGGTAGCAGTTATATAAGGGCTACCTATATTAACTTCTATCTCTGTGGCAAAATTGAAGAGTTACACATGCATTCCTCCACACTATGAAAGCAAACACACCTCCCATGCATGCAATGTTGTACTCATTTATATAGGGGATCTATTTCTTGGTCATTTTTTTTTTTTTTTTTTTTTTTTTTTTTTTTTTTTTTTTGAGGACTTGGTATCACTCCATCTGTACTGCCATGGAGAATATCCCCTTCGCAACATGTAGGAGCAACCCAGCTGTGCATGTGTGTATATGAACCAAGAAGAACATATTTTATTTATCACCTTCTATAGCTTGCCAGGGTGAACGTCTATAAGTCTGACAGCATAGTAAATTGATTATCCTGCTTTCTTTCCCTTGTGGTATAGAGTGAGTGAGTCGTGTTGTTCAGAGGTGGTGTGTAATAAGGGGCAAGGGAAGAGAACCATTTATGTCAGTCTTATTGAATAGGTGTGATTAGGTTGTTTAGATTTGTCACATACCTATACA
Organism: Petrolisthes manimaculis; assembly: GCA_034508575.1. NCBI lineage: Eukaryota > Metazoa > Arthropoda > Malacostraca > Decapoda > Porcellanidae > Petrolisthes > Petrolisthes manimaculis. The sequence continues at coordinate 18,011 of JAWZYT010000974.1, read as the reverse complement.
CATATACATACATACACTCACACACACACGCGCGCATGCCCCTCCCACACACACCCACCCACCCACACACACACTGACCACTACACACACACACACACACACACACACACACACACACACACACACAGGCTCATAACAATAGTTGGGTACGGTCTACAGATCAAATAGCCTGCAGGAGGAACAAGCATCTCTGAGTACCGTATAAGTTGAGGGCTCCCCTGCTGACAACGTAATGACTCGGTGGTGAGGCGTCAGCTTTGAGGGGAGATATATATTGTTGGTGAATGGGAAGGAGGTCTGTGATTCCTCCTTAACTATATGCCAGGAAACAGCAGAGCCCGTATCAGTATATACATGTTGAGGAGGCTACTGTTGTTTTCTGGTATAGTTAGGAGGAGTTTGTAGCCTACCCACTCGTCAACAACAGAATCTCATTTTGTTGTTGTTGTTGTTGTTGTTGTTGTTGATGGGTCTTCAGCATCTCTTTAAGTCATTTGGGATTATTATTACT
>JAWZYT010000974.1:10000-12500 GCA_034508575.1 Petrolisthes manimaculis | reverse complement strand
ATCTAAAATGAATGTGGACCGCAGCACTGTTATTTCCCAGTAAACATTATCTTTTTTGGGGTTTAATCTATATTGTGGGAAAATTGGAACGTACACTCGTAATACGTAATCCCTGACCAGAGACGAACGGCAGGCACCACACACACACACACACACACACACACACACACACACACACACACACACACACACACACACACAAATACACACACACACAGATACACACACCCTACATTCGAACTCAGCCTCTATAGGTGTACTGCATGGGTGGGGGGAAATGAGCAATACCAGGCGATTCGAAGCTTTCTACTCCTCACACCCTCCAAACTCAACAAGAAAACACATCCCCTGGTCTCGTTATATGGAGATTTGCCGTCCCCTGGTATAGTTCAGAGGAATCATTAGCCCTCCTATTTCCCCTATAGGGTTTTTAGGCGAAGGTAGCATGATTATAGCAATTATATTCGTTCATACTTCACACTCTGAGCCTCTTTGGTATACCTCTGGCTTGCTTACTTACTTACTGGCTTACTTGATTGCTTACTTGCTTGCTTGCTTGCTTGCTTGCTTGAGTGGTGTTGAAATTCATAGCTGCATTCACTCTTGCTTACTTGCTTGCTTGATTGAGTGGTATTTAAATTCATAGCTGCATTCATTCTTGCTTGAGTGGTGTTGAAATTTATAGCTGCATTCATTCTTGCTTACTTGCTTACTTGCTTGCTTGCTTGAGTGGTGTTGCAATTCATAGCTGCATACATTCTTCTTGGTCGAAAATCTGTGATGCGGTAAGAACAATCAAGGACAACAATTACTTCCCCTTGTTCTTATTATTTTCCACGATGCTAGTTGGCCTTTTGATGAGGGGTAGGTTCTTTGATTCTCTCTCTCTACATATATATATTTGTAGCCTTGAGAACATGCAGTGATCCTATTTTTGTTTAACGGTTTGAGTTGTTAATTAAAGAGTTTTGCAAGAGTATGTGAAGACCACTGATCAGGCCAGCCATTGAGAAGAGGGACGTGTCTGTATGTCTGTCTGTCTATCTATTTTGTCTCCTTGTAAGTCCCCTCATGTTCGGAAACCCCACTGGCCTTTGAAATTTGCTACAAAACACGACGAGGCTTGAAGAGAAGAGAGGCGTGTGGACCAAAGTAAATATAGAGTAGCTATAATTACCTTGGTGTGGATAACAAACACACACAGCCTCATTGGTCGATGCTCGTGCTCATAAGACCTTCAGCTGTTAATTAAGAGGATATTTGTATAGTATACTTTTGGTACATTAGAGATCTTCGATACTTCCATTCTGAGAGAGAGAGAGAGAGAGAGAGAGAGAGAGAGAGAGAGAGAGAGAGAGAGAGATAGGACCAGATATAGAAAAGTAATGGTAGCCTGTTGCTTACTTGTTTGGTGGAGTTGTTTGTAGGAATCAGTTGGTTGTTCCAGATTTACCAATGCTGTGTTATCCCCTTAATGGTCACAAAAACGAAAACACAGAGGAGTTGAGATTTGAGTGGAGGCGGTAAAGTTTATGTTGACACCTGCACCTAAAAAGAGGATTGGGCATAAAAAGATCTAACTTAGCTTTTATCTGTACGAGTTCTAGCATTGCTATTGTATTTATCGCAACGTCGGTACATTTTTTCTTTGATGATGATAATGATGATGATGATGATGATGAAGGTAGCTTAATAATGTAAACAAAAACTAATTACATATATATACCGGTAATGATAATTTATGAGTAGCCTTCCGGACTCGTCATATCAAAACACACACACACACACACACACACACACACACACACACACACACCAGGGTTTTTAGGCGAAGGTAGCATGGTTATAGCACTGATTTTCGTCCCCACAACAACACTCGTGAAGTCTGTCTGGCATGGAAGGAGGAGGAGGAGTTCCGTGGGCAGTTCCCTGGGCAGTGCTTGAGGCTTATTGGCAGCTGGAAAAAAATAATTGATGGAGTCAGAGAAGTTGTACAAAAGTCAATCCGATATAATATTACAGTCACGTCCCGAGTTAACCTTTACCTCGGGTATTGATAGTTTTACTCTTTTATTTACTCCATTATTACGAAGACAGTACGGTAATTGTTTATAGTACTGAGGTGTGTTGTCGTGTTGACCATGCATGTACAGTCCTTAGCAGAAATGTCGTGCCATTCAGCTCGAGTTAGAAGGGGACTGGTAATCTGATATAACACACTAACTATGAGAGTTGAAAAGTATGATGTAATTAAGGTGGTAATTCTTTGGTTTTTTTGGTACACTTGGAGTGCCTTGATTACTCCAATTAATTACGCTAAGAAACAGGACCAGAAAAAGTAAAAACAAAGGGTGTTCTGTTGCTTGAACTAGTTTGATGGAGGAATCAGTTGCTCCAGATTTACCACCACAAAATAATGTTACCCCTTAATGATATGGCTAATGATCTTCAGTATTATGCATACATTTAATTGAAGAGGGATGAATGGGACGAATTTCTG
>JAWZYT010000974.1:0-5000 GCA_034508575.1 Petrolisthes manimaculis | reverse complement strand
CCTAACCAAACCAAACCATCCTAACCTAACCTATAACCTAACTTAACCAAACCAACCTAACCTATAACCTAACTTAACCTAACCAACCTAACCTATAACCTAACTTAACCTAACCAACCTAACCAAACCAAACCAAACCAACCTAACCTCGCCTAAGCTAACCTAAACAAATAAGAACGACGATGATGTTGGTAATTCTGGAGCATCTGAATCCTCCAAACTATTCCAAGCTACAGAACATCATTATTTTTGTTCATCTGGTCCTGTTTCCGGACATACTTTGGAGGAATTAAGGCACTCCAATGTAACAAAGAAGAATTACCACCTAAAGAGAGAATGTCCTGAGACTGAGGGCACGTGTGGGACCAAAACAACAACAACACACCATCGTCCATCCCTTCTATACTTCTAACGGGGTCACAAATCAGTAGCAGCCAGAGGAAGGAAAGAGGAAGGCAAGGAAGGCGTGGTTGGCGCCGATGAAGCCGGTGATCGAACAACCCATTACTACTCTGTTGCTGGTCACGCGGGACGATGGATTACAGTGATTAATGTCTCCTCAGTCCCGCCCCAGTTTTGAAATATGAGGGGCAGGCAGGGCAGGGCAAGGCAGGGCAGGGAGGCAGAGCTGGCTGGTTGGTTGGCTGGACTAGACTGGAACTACTGTATTACATTTTTGGTGGCTATCATTATTTTATGCGTTGATTTAAATTGAAGGTGTATTATACGTGTGAGAGCCCGAGTTTACGCCTAATGTCTTTATTTTTTATTATTTTTGTTTTATGCTTCTCGCTGTTTTTTCTTCTGAATATCCTGGCTACACCGATGAATCGAACCTTTGACCAATGTTCTCTATAATTATTAAATACTAACACTTTTTGACAGAAGAGCTTTGGGGTTTGTTAGTTGCTTGGTTGGTTATAATGTAGAGCAAACGACTGGGGATTTGATATTATAGTCATCCCGTATACATATTTGTTATAGGCAATAATTGTTTAGGAAATTGGTGATACAGAGAGAGAGAGAGAGAGAGACTGTGTGTGTGTATATGTGTGTGTGAAAGAGAGATCAGTTCTATGTGTGTGTGTGTGTGTGTGTGTGTGAAAGAGAAATCAGTTTTATGTGTGTGTGTGTTTGTGAGTGTGTGTGAAAGAGAGATCAGTTATATGTGTGTGTGTGTGTGTGTGTGTGTGTGTGTGTGAAAGAGAGATCAGTTCCAGCTTCTTCCCATTCCTCATACAAATCTAAAATTATTAATATGAAGACGTAGGACTGAAGGTGTGAGAAGCTACAAGATAATAGTGTTTTACCATTTATACATTAGTGGTTATTTAATGGCTGTCTGTTCTTAGTGCACATATATTTTTTTCCTCATACTAGACAGGTGTGTAATGTGCATAGAAGTTTAATTAAGGGGGTGCGGGAGTAGGGGGATAGACTTAGGGGTGGGGGTGGGGGGGTTTGGGGGGTACGGGATTAGGGGGACAGGCTTGGGGGGGGTGGAGATTATTATTATTATTTTTACTACCATTACTATTATTATTTACTTTTATTAGTAGTAGTAGTAGTAGTAGTAGTATTTAGTATTATTATCTATTATTATTATTATTATTATTTAGTATTATTATTATTCAGTATTATTATTTATTATTATTATTATTTAGTATTATTATTTTTTTTTTTTTATTTTTTTTTTTTTTTTTTTTTTGCTGGGGTGGTGCCTGGTTCAGAAAGCACTAACTAGCATTATGTTCCTCCCCAAAATAATGTAATGTGTTAATGACTCCTGTGTCTTTGATAACCAACAAATAATTACAACCAGCTTATCAGGACGAAGGAATGTCGTGCGTGTGTTTGTCTGTGTGTGTGTGTGTGTGTACATGGATAGGTTTGGTTAGGTCAGGTTTGGTTTGGTTAGGTTAGATTAGGTTTGGTTAGGTTAGATTAGGTTTGGTTAGGTTAGATTAGGTTTGGTTAGGTTTGGTTTGGTTAGGTTAGGTTAGATTAGGTTTGGTTTGGTTAGATTAGGTTTGGTTAGGTTTGGTTTGGTTAGGATTGGTTAGGTTAGGTTAGATTAGGTTATGTTAGGTTAGGTTAGATTAAATTAGATTAGGTTTGGTTAGGTTTGGTTTGGTTAGGTTTGGTTAGGTTAGGTTAGATTAGGTTTGGTTAAGTTAGATTAGGCTTGGTTAGGTTAGGTTAGGTTAGGTTAGGTTAGGTTAGGTTAGATTAGGTTAGGTTAGGTTAGGTTAGATTAAATTAGATTAGGTTAGGTTAGGTTTGGTTAAGAGATAGAGGTGGGGTTAGTGGTGGGGTATGTGTGTGTTGTAGTAGTTGATGGCAGTCTGGGCTGGTCTGGTCTGGTCTGACGCCGCAGTTTCCTGACTTGTGAAGCAGCTTATCTCTCCTACTTATCTGTTCCAATATTTACGAGGCTCGGACGAAAACTTCTACTACCGGTACTTTTTTATAATTGACTCTGATTAAGGGGGTGCGGGAATAGGGGGACAGGCTTGGGGGGAGATTAGGGGAGTGTGGGAGTAGGGAACAGGCTTGGGTTTTTTTTTTGAGGGGTGCAGGAGTAGGGGGACAGGCTTAGTGGGGGTGAGGGAATAGGGGACATGCTATCTAACCACCCCAAGCCCTATTCCCGCACCCTCCAACCTCCCCCAAGCCTGTCCCTTAATCCCGCAGCCCCTTTAAGTCTACCTAAATATTCCCTAAATATTACAAGTTGTTCTAGTCGTCAGCCAAATTGACAAGATGGCCTGAGGAAATAGAAATTATATAGAAATTCAAATACACTTGCCTTTTTTGTATGGTTGCATGACAATTTGTTTGATCACATCGGCATATTGCATGACTGAGTAAATCTTCCAATTGCGTGTTCCGTCAGATCAATCACCGCTCAACCCACAGGCAGAAGAGGCTGACAGAATAGTAACGTATGTATGTATGTATGTACACTCGCAATCCAAAGTTTTTATCCAGGTCTTGTTGAAGTTTCAAATCATTTGACATACTAGTGAACCAATTAAAACTCTTATCCTGTTTTATATTTACTTGAGTTCGCTTAATACTCGATCGATCAGGCTATTCGAAGCAAGCCTGGATACATATTTTGGATTGCGAGTGTATTGTTACATGTGGCTACGGTGAACACGTTAGGATCACATCTGATACAGTACAGGATGATTCAGGAGGGAGATTGTTTCATTCAAAAGTGTAAATCGAATATTATTTTGCTGCCACATCTACGCGACACACAAAATAGGCAACTGTACACCTATGTGAGTTTTTCTGGATGACACACAGGTGACGTTGGCTGGTGTGGCTGTCTGTCTGGTGTGTCTTCGTAATTCTAGTCTATTGGTTCGATTGTTATTATCTTTTGGCAACGCCTTTAATTCCTATATATATTTTTTATTTTCTTAGTATTATTCGTGAAAGAAAAAAGTCTCAGATTGAATTTTAGCATTAAACCTAAACCGAAACATTAAACAGGAAGTACAGTTCTAATGATACAGACTAAAAAAAATCCCGTTTGGCCGTATTTGTATTTTTTATTATTTATTATTATTATGCGTGTAAGGACAGAAAAATGTTACGTCTCCTCTGCGCTGTTGAAGTAATGGGACTGACAACCAGGTATGATTAGGAATAGAAGCGATTTTGTACTTACTTTACCGAGTCCCCCTCCCCCTCCCTCTCCCCCTCCCCCTCCCCCTCCCCCCAAAGTTGCCATGACATACGGTAAGATATCAGATATTAGTTGTTGTTGTTGTTTATATTGTTATTGTTGGTGATATGGTTGCCAACTTCATTTTATCCAGAGAAGTTATTTGTACTCTTCATTAATTAAGGGAATAGCATTCATTTGGTACCGTACTATAGACATAATCAAAGCGCCTTGATTCCTTCAAAGTATACCAAGAAACAGGACCAGATGAACAAAAATAATGGTATCCTGTTGTTTGGAATAGTTTGGAATAATCAGTTCCTCCAGATTTACCAATACGACTCGAGGAAGGAAAAAGGGAAAACAGCCTTCACCCCGCCCCAGGGAACACACAACAAATAAACTTGTACATCTCATGGCATTAAGACCAATAAACAGCATCACAAACCTCATCTCTTCTCTCTGGTGGAGGTAATAATAACACAACGGAAGCCGAGGTATCCTTTGGCAATGTGCCCGTGTATCTCTTATTATGTGTGTGTGTGTGTGTTTGTGTGTGTGTGTGTGTGTGTGTGTGTGTGTGTGTGTGTTCCCTTAACCTCTCCTTTTCGTATATACGGTACTAATCATCAGTTGACTTCTCACAGTTATTCTAAGTTTATCATCTCCTTTCCGCTTACATGTACTAATTATGCATTATCTGAGAGACGGTAACTATACGAGGCTGGTGGGAACACACCTTGAGACTCGTGTGTTTTCCACTGTACACCGACATTCAGGATTGTTTACATCTTACTGAGGCCACCTGTACAACACCCCATCACTTTAATTAAGGGGGTGCTGGAGTAGGGGACAGGCTTGGGGGGAACTGGAGGGGTGTGGGAATAGGGGGATAGACAGGTTTGGGTGGGTAGAAAGCCTGTAACCTATTCCCGCACCCCCCTAACTCCCCCCAAAGCCTGTCCCCCTACTCCCGCACCCTCCTAACCCCTCCCAAGTCTGTACCCCTATTCCCGCACCCCCTTAAGATCTTGAACCAGTTTAAAGGGAGATTCTTTTGTTGGGGAACTGTAATTTATAAGACTACCGATTCCTCCTAACTATGCCAGGAAACAGACAATCTTAATGTTATGGTACTACTAATGATGGATCTGTTTCGTGCCATTATTGTTTGGAGGAATCAGAGACCTTCTAATTCACACCCACAAAACCATCTCCCCTTACTAATAGAATGGAGTGAATGCAGTCTGACCACCGCCTCCATCAAACGACAAATATCCATAAAAATAGCGGAGAAGTGACAGGCCACAAAAAACACTCG
>JAWZYT010000973.1:202500-263628 GCA_034508575.1 Petrolisthes manimaculis | reverse complement strand
CTTTTTTCTTCATTATCTTTTTCATTTATTCATTCTATTTTTTTCTCATTTTTTTTTTCTTCATTCTCTTTTCCTTTTTTCTGCATTTCTTTTCTTCATTATCTTTTTCATTTTTCTTCATTCTCTTTTCTTTTTCTTCATATTTTTTTTCATTTTTTTTTTCTTCATTCTGTTTTTTTCTCTTTTTGCTTTTATTCTTCATTCTTTTTTTTCTCTTTTTTTCTGTTTTTCTTCATTCTCTTTTTCTTTTTTTCTTCATTATCTTTTTCTTTCTTTTTTTTAATTCTATTTTTTTCTTTTTTCTTCATTCTATTTTTATTTTCTTCATTTTTTTCTTTTTCTTCATTATCTTTTTTCTTTCGTTTTCTTCATTCTCTTTTCTTCATTCTATTCATTTTTTCTTCATTCTCTTTTTCATTTTTCTTCATTCTGTTTTTTTTCTTCATTCTCTTTCATTTTTCTTCATTCTATTTTTTTCTTTTTTTCTTCATTCTCTCTTTCTTTTTCTTCATTTTCTTTATTTTCTTTCACTGTCCATTCCCAGGTGACGCCACCGTGAATATTTCAGGTAGAGAGAGAGAGAGAGAGAGAGAGAGGGGGTGAAATTGAGAGAGAGATAGAGAGGGGGGGGGGTTGAAATGACAGACATACAGAGAGAGAGTGAAATTGAGAGAGAGGGTGTGTGAAATTGAAAGAGAGAGAGAGAGAGAGAGAGGGTGAAATTGAAAGACAGACAGAGAGAGATATATAGAGAAAGAGAAAGAGAAGAGAGAGAGAGAGAGAGAGAGAGAGAGAGAGAGAGAGAGAGAGAGAGAGAGAGTTCTGAATAGCATGAAGGACTAATTTAATGAATGAATGAATGAATACCTTCTCTTACAGGTGGTGGGAATAATTCTCTCTCTCTCTCTCTCTCTCTCTCTCTCTCTCTCTCTCTCTCTCTCTCTCTCTCTCTCTCTTTCATTTTCACCCTCTCTCTCTATCTGTCTTTCAATTTCACTCTCTTTCTCTCTATCTTTCTTTCAATTTCACACACTCTCTCTCTCTGTCTTTCAATTTCACACACCCTCTCTCTCAATTTCACTCTCTCTCTCTTTCTTTCAATTTCACACACTCTCTCTCTCTGTCTTTCAATTTCACACACCCTCTCTCAATTTCACTCCTCTCTCTCTCTCTCTCTTTCAATTTCACACACTCTCTCTCTGTCTTTCAATTTCACTCCCTCTCTTTCTCTCTCTCTGTATGTCTGTCTGTCTGTCTGTCAGTTTCACCTCCCACATCTCTCTCTCTATCTCTATATCTATGTCTGTCTGTCTGTCTGTCATTTCAACCCTCTCTCTCTCTCTCTCTCTCAATTTCACCCCATCTCTCTCTCTCTCTCAATTTCACCCCATCTCTCTTTCTCTCTCAATTTCACCCCATCTCTCTTTCTCTCTCAATTTCACCCCATCTCTCTTTCTCTCTCAATTTCACCCCATCTCTCTTTCTCTCTCAATTTCACCCCATCTCTCTTTCTCTCAATTTCACCCCATCTCTCTTTCTCTCTCTCTCTCATGCAAACCCGTTCTTTCTCCCTTACTCGCTTGAAAATTAGGTATGCAAACATGTTTTCGACTCTCTCTCTCTCTCTCTCTCTCTCTCTCTCTCTCTCTCTCTCTCTCTCTCTCTCTCTCTCTCTCTTTCCATTGTCCCCTTTCTTCCCCTTCCCCCTCCCCCCTCCCCCACCCCCCACCAAGGGGAAACACTAACAGGATATTGCGGTTCTCTTCCCCTCCCTTCCCCTTCCCTCCTTCCCATCCTTTCCCTTCCTCATCTCCCCTCCTTTCTCTCCCTCTCCCCCTCCTTTCCTCCTTCCCCTTTCTCTCTTTTCCCCTACCTTCCCTCATTTCCCTTCCCTCCCCCTCCTTCCCCTCATTTCCCTCCCCTCTTTCCCCCTCCCCTTCCTCATCTCCCCTCCTTTCCCCTCCCCTCCCCTCCCCTTCTTTCCCTTCCCTTCCCTTCCATCCTTTCCCTTCCTCTCCTTCCCTTCCCTTCCTCTCTCCTTTCCTTCTTCTTTTGGAGTTCCTTTCATATGTGGGTGTGTGTGTGTGTGTGTGTTTCGTGGCAATATATGAAGGACTCATTTATCCCCAATTTTCTGACTACCATTAATTCGAGAGAGAGAGAGAGAGAGAGAGAGTGCATGTGTGTGTGTGTGTGTGTGTGTTTGAAATGAAAGAGGTGGGAGAGAGATATATGTATTATTATTATATGAAAAGGATGGATAATATATGGTTCATAAAAAATCAAACGAATGTCAAGGTGTTGTGTTTTATTACTTTGTATAACATTAGTGTAATCAATTATACAGGAAAACAAATATTTTCGTTATATAATTATTTAATATTTACATATTTTATTATATAGGTAAATTTTGTTTTTTTTTTCAAGAACCGTAATAATTATTCTCGGTCATTTTTTTTTTCTCAGGAACCGTGATAATTATTGTAATTTTTTAATTTGTTTTCTGGAACCGTAATAATTATTGTCTTTTTTTTCAGGAGCCATGATAATTATTCAGTCTTTTTATTATTCAGGAACCGTAATAATTATTGTCATTTTTTTTTATTTTCTCAGGAACCATGATAATTATTCTGTCATTTTTGTTTATTTTCTCAGGAACCATGATAATTATTGTCTTTTTTATTATTCTGTCTTTTTTTTAAATTTTTCTGGAACCGTAATAATTATTGTCTTTTTTTCAGAAACCATGATAATTATCGTCATTTTTGTTTATTTTCTCAGGAACCGTAATAATTATTCTCTCGGTCATTTTTTTTTCTTTTCTCAGGAACCATAATAATTATTATAATTTATTTTTTTATTTTTTTCTAGGAACCGTAATAATTATTCTGTCATTTTTTTATTTTCTCAGAAACCGTGATAATTATCATAATTTTTTTTTATTTTCTCAGGAACCGTAATAATTATTGCCTTTTTTATTATTGTGATTTTTTTTTTTTTTTTTTCAGGAACCGTGATAATTATTCCGTCTTTTTTTCCAGGAACTTCGTAAACAGTGCCAGGATTTTGCCACGGCTCTCCTGGACCACACCCGGTCCTCTTATGAACTGGAGGTGCTTCTGAACCACGACCCGACGGGACCGGCCTATGAACACGGAGAACGGATGCATCTAAACCGACTCAAGATGGCCATTAAACTTAAACAGAAGAAGGTGTGTGTTGGGGAGAGAGGGAGAGAGAGGGGTGTGAAGGAGAGAGAGGGAGAGAGCGAGAGAGAGAGAGGTGTGTGAAGGAGAGCGGGAGAGAGGGAGGGAGAGAGAGAAATGTGTGTGTGTGAGAGAAAGGGGTGGTGTGTGTGTGTATATGTGTGTGTGGGTGTGTGAGAGAGAGAGAGGGGGAGAGGTGGTGTGTGTGTAAGAGAGAGAGAGAGTGGAATATTAACTCATCCACATCTCTATACTAACTCATCCACATCTCTATATCCCTTTGTAAATAACTCATCCACTTTTCCACTCATCCACATTTCTATTTTTCTGTTTACAGTTTGTAGCGCATCCCAACATACAAGAACTCATCCACATCTCTATATTAACTAATCCACTTCACAATATCCCTTTCTAAACTCATCCACATCTCTATATCCACTCATCCACATCTCCATAATTATTAACTCATCCACTTTTCCACTCATCCACATCTCCATAATTATTAACTCATCCACTTTTCCACTCATCCACATCTCAATATCCCTCTGTAAACTCATCCACTCATCCACATTTCTATTTTTTTATTTCCAGTTTGTAGCCCATCCCAACGTACAACAACTCATCCACTCATCCACATCTCAATACCCCTCTCTAAACTCATCCACATCTCTATATTCACTCATCCACATCTATACTAACTCATCCACTCATCTACATCTTTATATTAACTCATCCACATTTGTATATCCACTCATCCACATTTTTTTATTTCCAGTTTGTAGCCCATCCCAACGTACAACAACTCTTCCACATCTCTATATTAACTAATCCACATCTCAATATCCCTCTGTAAACTCATCCACTCATCCACATTTCTCTGTTTACAGTTTGTAGCACATCCCAACATACAAGAACTCTTCCACTCATCCACATCCCTTTCTAAATTCATCCACATCTCCATAATTATTAACTCATCCACTCATCCACATCTCTATACTAACTCATCCATGCATCCACATCTTTATACCCCTCTCTAAACTCATCCATTCATCCACATCTCTGTATTAACTCATCCACATCTCTATATCCACTCATCCACATCTCAATATCCCTCTGTAAACTCATCCACATTTCTATTTTTCTATTTTTTTATTTCCAGTTTGTAGCGCATCCCAACGTACAACAACTCTTCCACTCATCCACATCTCTATAATTATTAACTCATCCACTTTTCCACTCATCCACTTTCCCACTCATCCACATCTCAATACCCCTCTGTAAACTCATCCACTCATCCACATTTTTTTATTTCCAGTTTGTAGCCCATCCCAACGTACAACAACTCCTGGCTTCCATCTGGTACGAAGGCTTACCCGGGTTCCGACGTAAGAACATGGCGCTCCAAGCCCTAGAGATTGTCAAGATCGGTCTGCTGTTTCCCATCTTCTCCATTGTTTACATCCTGGCTCCTCACACCTCACTGGGCCAGACCATGCGGAAACCCTTCATCAAGTTTATCTGTCACTCGGCTTCCTACCTCACCTTTCTGTGTTGGTATCACTGGTTTTTAGTGTTATTGGCACGCTGTTGGTATCACTGTTTTGTTGATGCGCACTAGCTCATCTTTTTGTGTTGGTATCACTGGTTTTTAGTGTTACTGTTGCGCGCTATCTCATCTTTCTGTGTTGGTATCACTGTTTTTTAGTGTTATTGTCGCGCGCTGTCTCATCTTCCTCTGTTGGTATCACTGTTTTTTAATGTTATGTTGATGCCGTACTCTCGCGTACTATCTCACCTTTCTGTGTTGGTATCACTGTATTTTAATGTTATGTTGGTACTGTACTCTCTCATCTTCCTCTGTTGGTATCACTGTTTTTTAATGTTATGTTGGTACTGTACTCTTGCGTGCTATCTCATCTTCCTTTATTGGTATCACTGTTTTTTAGTGTTATTGTCGCGCGCTATCTCATCTTCCTCTGTTGGTATCACTGTTTTTTAGTGTTATGTTAATTAGTGCCGTACTCTCACGTGCTATCTCATCTTCCTCTGTTGGTATCACTGGTTTTTAATGTTATGTTGGTACTGTACTCTCTCATCTTCCTCTGTTGGTATCACTGTTTTTTAGTGTTATGTTGGTACTGTACTCTCACGTGCTATCTCATCTTCCTTTATTGGTATCACTGTTTTTTAGTGTTATTGTCGTGCGCTATCTCATCTTTCTCTGTTGGTATCACTGTTTTGTTTTAATGTTAGGTTATGTTGTACTAAACTCTCGCGTAACACCTCACCTTTTCTCTGTTGGTATCACTGTATTGTAAATGTAACGTTGTAATTTTTGTAACTACTGTACACTCTCCTCTCTTTTTATGCGAGTTTAAATTATGCGAATTTGAAATAGTGCGTATCATGAAAAAAATTAAATAAATGCAATTTACAGGAACTCTTAAAATAACAGGAACAAGGAGGCTCCATTTTCAAGTTAAAGTACCATTATTATTATTATTATTATTATTATTATTATTATTATTATTACCGGTATTATTATTATTATTATTATTAACGGTATTATTATTATTATTATTATTATTATTATTATTATTATTATTATTATTATTATTATTACCGGTATTATTATTATTATTATTATTAACGGTATTATTATTATTATTATTATTATTATTTCTTATGGAAATGTACAATTTACTTTATGCAAAAAAATTCACTTTATGCGACACAACCCTTCACCAACCTAACCTGTAATAAAAAAAAAAGAGCAGAGTGTAGGTATATCAAAATGTCAGTTGTGTTATGTAGGTAATCAGAATATAATATAACTTGGGAGTATTGTATTTACAGAAGCAATTTATTCATTTATTTATTTATTTATTCATCTGTTAATTCATTTGTCCTTCCATCTGTTTATTCTATTTTTTCGTGGTGCTAGGCCTCATCCATCCATCCGTCTGTTTATTCATCTGTCTATCCTTCCATCCATCTATTTATTCATTTGTTTATTCATCCATCCATCCATTTATTCGTCCATCCGTCTATCCATTCATCTATCCATCCATTTATTCTATTTTTCCATGGTGACAGGCATCATCTATCCATTAAACCATCCATCCATAGATCCATTTATCCATCTATCCATTCATCCATCCTTCTATCCATTAATTTATTCATTTGTTCATTCATCCATCCATTAAACCATCCATCTGTTTATTCATTTATCCATCCATCCATCTATCTGTTTATTCATCTAACCATCTATCCGTCCATCCATCCATCTGTTTATTCATCCGTCTATCCATCCATCCTTCTATCCATTAATTTATTCATTTGTTTATCTATCCATCCATCCGTTTATTCCATCCCCCCCTATGCCAGGCCTGTTGATCCTCGCCTCCCAGCGGATAGAGACATTAAACCATCCATTCATCTATCTATCCATCCATCCATTAAACCATCTAACCATCTATCCATGTATCCATCCATCCATCTGTTTATTCATTTGTTCATTCATTCATCCATCTATCCATCCATCCATCTATCTATTAATTTATTCATTTATTCATCCATCCATCCATCTAACCATCCATCCATCCATTTATTAATTTATTCATCCATCTATCCATCCATCCATCCATTAAACCATCCATCCATCCATCTATTCATTAATTTATTCATTTGTTCATTCATCCATCCATTAAACCATCCATCTGTTTATTCATCCATCCATCCATCCGTTTATGCTATCTTACCCATATGCCAGGCCTCATCCATCCATCTATCCATCTGTTTATTAATTTATTCATCTATCCATCCATCCGTTTATGATATCTTTCCCATATGCCAGGCCTCATCCATCTATCCATCCATCCATTTATTCCATCTCCCCCATATGCCAGGCCTGTTGATCCTAGCCTCCCAGCGGATAGAGACATTAAACCATCTATTCATCTATCCATTTATCCATTCATCCATCCTTCTATCCATTAATTTATTCATTTGTTCATTCATCCATCTATCCATCTATCTATCCATCCATTAAACCATCCATTCATCTATCCATTAATTTATTCATTTGTTCATTCATCCATCTATCCATCCATCTGTTTATTCATCCGTCTATCCATCCATCCATCTATCTGTTTATTCATTTATTCATTTGTTTATCCATCCATCCATCTGTTTATTAATTTATTCATCTATCCATCCATCCTTCTATCCATTAATTTATTCATTTGTTTATCTATCTATCCATCCGTTTATTCCATCTCTCCCCTATGTCAGGCCTGTTGATCCTCGCCTCCCAGCGGATAGAGACAGTAATTGTGGATTGGTTCGGGCCGACACCCACCCTCAAGAAGTGGGTGGCTACAGACGTCACCACTCGCAGGGGAGCTCCACCCAGTCTGGTCGAGTGGCTTATACTAGCTTGGGTCTTTGGTGAGTGGGTGGAGTGGGTCGGTGGGTTGGGAGTGGGTTGAATGATTGTGTGTGTGGATGGGTGGGTGGGATAAGTGGGTGGGTTGGATAGATAGGGAATGGGATGGGATAGTGGGTTGAATGAGTGGGTGGGTTGGTGGGATATTGGGGTGGGTAGTGGGTGGGTTGGATAGATAGGGAGTGGGTGTATGAGTGAATGGGATAGTGGGTAAATGAGTGGATGAGTGAGTGAGTGAGTGGGTGGATAGGGAGTGTGTGAATTTTTTATTTTTGTGAATATTAATAGCACGTATACCAAAATATATCTTCCCTAATTTATTCTGACAAAAAAATAAAAATAAAACGCACACACACAAAATAACACACGCAAAAAAAAACAAATAATTAATACCGACACACACACACACCTCTCTCTCTTTGACACACACACGAAAAATCACACACGTAAAATAACACACGCAAAAAAACAAAATATTAATATCAACACACACACACCCCACCTTCCTCTCTTTCTCTTCTTCGCCAGGTTTGATATGGTCTGAAATAAAACACACACACACACACACACACACACAAAATAACACACGCAAATAAACAAAATATTAATACCAACACACACACACCCCACCCTTCTCTTCGACAGGTTACACACACACAAAAACACACGTAAACACACACGCAAAAAAACAATATATTAATATCAACACACACACACCCCACCCTTCTCTTCTCTTCTTCGCCAGGTTTAATATGGTCTGAAATAAAACACACACACACACACACAAAACACACACGCACACAACACACACGCAAAAAAACAAAATATTAATACCAACACCCACACACACCCCACCTTCCTCTCTTCTCCTCTTCTTCAGGTTTGATATGGTCTGAAATAAAACAGCTGTGGGATGTCGGTCTGAGGGAATATGTGGCGGACATGTGGAACGTCATTGACTTTATAACCAACGCCCTGTACGTGGCGACTATAGCTCTGCGGATCGTCGCTTACTACCAGGTGAGGAGGAAGGTGAGAGCAAGGTAAGGGTTGAAGAAAGTTGGTGTTTTTCTTCTGGCTGGTGTTAAATATCCACAGGCAATATTTATTTATTTACATGTACTAACTAAGGGTTGATTTCACAGTGGTATTGGTTTGTTACCTCCCCCAACCAATTCAAATTTTAATGTGTTCATTGTTTTCCAAAACGTGAGTACTGTATCCACATTCACAATATCTATCCAATAGTTAGATAATAATGATCACTGTATAGATTACTCACCAAATTCATTAAATAATTCACCCATAAGGCATTTAATAATAATAATAATAATAATAATCACTGTATAGATTACTCACCAAATTCATTAAATAATTCATCCATTAAGGCATTTACACGACAAACATTCTATCGTTCGCGAGCTTACAAACCAAAACAAACCACCGTGGAATGGGCCCTAATTAGTAGTCATTATCTATGGTACTTAGTTAGTGTAAGGGAGTCTTGCTGTTAGACCATTAGATGCAAGCTTAGATACTCCTACCATTGCCTGTGGATTTTTACCGATGGCCAAGAATTAAACTATGCAATTTTTCTTCTGTACTTCATGCTATATATATAAAGTCAATTGGGAGATCCTGACGCGATACCGGAGGCCGAAGGAAAGCTGATTGTACCTTGCTTGGTGTTCTCTCATTCAGGTCCAGCGAGAGATTCGGCTAAAGCTGGGTACCGAGAACTTACCACGGCAAAACTGGGACTCCTGGGATCCAATGTTGATAGCCGAGGGATTATTTGCCGCTGCTAACATCTTTAGGTATACCGTACAAAAGTTATACCTTTCTCTATACTCCTTAATATATTTCTCAATCCCATTCCATTGTGCTACATTTAATATTTAATGGGAGAGTATACTTTTGTTACATTGGAGTGCCTTGATTCCTCCAAAGTATGCCAGGAAACAGACCCACATGAAGACAAATAATGGTATCCTGTTGCCTGGAATAGTTTGGAGGAATCATTATCTCCAAAAATGTCCAAACTATACCCTTCCCTTAATATATTTCTTCATCCCATTCCATTTTGCTGTCTTTAATCCACACATGTTTTTCATTATTTATTTTATGTTGTATGAAACTAACTTCACTATGAAAAGTATTACCAATCTGTCAGTGAATTATGTGAAAATATTCTTATAACTCTCTCACTGTTGTTGTTGTTGTTGTTGTTGTTGTTGTTCTCTCGACAGAATTATATTTTTTTCAGACATCAACACAAACAATGTTATGGGGGTGTGGGAGTAGGGGACAGGCTTGGGGGGGTGCGGGAATAGGGGGACAGGCTTGAGGGTGGGTAGAAAGCCTGTCCTCCTATTCCCGCACCCCCCTAACCCCCCCAAAAAAAACCCAAGCCTGTTCCCTACTCCTGCACCCCCCTAACCCCCCCCCAAGCCTGTCCCCCTATTCCCACACCCCCTTAATTACATCATTACATCAGCGTATTAAAATATTCTCCTTTACAGCTTTAAAATCAGTAATCAACACGTTTACATTTCTTTCACAGTTCTCTAAAGTTAATTATGTCAGTGTGTTAATAATATATTCTCCCTCAGAGCTGTAAAATCAGTAATCAACATCTTTACATTTCTTAAGTTGAATATGTCAGCGTGTTAATAAGTCGGTAATCAACTCCTTTACATTTCTTTCATATTTCTCTAAAGTTGAATATGTCAGCGTGTTAATAATTATATTCTCCCTCAGAGCTGTAAAATCAATAAATCAACACCTTTACATTTCTTAAGTTGAATACATGTATGTCAGCGTGTTAATAATATATATAAGTCGGTAATCAACTCGTTTACATTTCTTTCACAGTTCCCTAAAGTTGAATATGTCAGCGTGTTAATAAGTCGGTAATCAACTCGTTTACATTTCTTAAGTTGAATATGTTAGCGTGTTAATAATATATTCTCCCTCAAAAGCTGTAAAATCGGTAATCAACACTTTTATACATTTCTTTCACAGTTCTCTAAAGTTGAATATGTCAGCGTATTAATAATATATTCTCCTTCAAAAGCTGTAAAATCGGTAATCAAGACGTTTACATTTCTTTCACAGTTCCCTAAAGTTGAATATGTCAGCGTATTAATAATATATTCTCCCTCAGAGCTGTAAAATCGGTAATCAACATCTTTACATTTCTTAAGTTGAATATGTCAGCGTGTTAATAATATACAGTATATAAGTCGATAATCAACACGTTTACATTTCTTTCACAGTTCCCTAAAGTTAATTATATCAGCGTGTTAATAAGTCGGTAATCAACACGTTTACATTTCTTTCACAGTTCCCTAAAGTTGATTATGTCAGCGTGTTAATAATATATTCTCCCTCAGAGCTGTAAAATCGATAATTAACTCGTTTACATTTTCTTTCACAGTTCCCTAAAGTTGAATATGTCAGCGCGTTAATAATTATATTCTCCTCAAAAGCTGTAAAATCGATAATCAACACGTTTACATTTCTTAAGTTGAATATGTTAGTGTGTTATTAATTATATTCTCCTCAAAAGCTGTAAAATCGGTAATCAACACTTTTATACATTTCTTTCATATTTCTCTAAAGTTAATTATGTCAGCGTATTAATAATATATTCTCCTTCAAAAGCTGTAAAATCGATAATCAACATCTGTACATTTCTTAAGTTGAATACATGTATGTCAGCGTGTTAATAAGTCGGTAATCAACTCGTTTACATTTCTTTCACAGTTCTCTAAAGTTGAATAAGTCAGCGAGTTATTAATTATATTCTCCCTCAAAAGCTGTAAAATCGATAATCAACACTTGTACATTTCTTTCACAGTTCTCTAAAGTTAATTATGTCAGCGTGTTAATAAGTCGGTAATCAACTCGTTTACATTTCTTTCACAGTTCTCTAAAGTTGAATATGTCAGCGTGTTAATAATTATATTCTCCCTCAGAGCTGTAAAATCAATAAATCAACACCTTTACATTTCTTAAGTTGAATACATGTATGTCAGCGTGTTAATAAGTCGGTAATCAACACGTTTACATTTCTTTCACAGTTCCCTAAAGTTGATTATGTCAGCGTGTTAATAATTATATTCTCCCTCAGAGCTGTAAAATCGATAATTAACTCGTTTACATTTCTTTCACAGTTCCCTAAAGTTGATTATATCAGCGTGTTAATAATTATATTCTCCTTCAAAAGCTGTAAAATCGGTAATCAACACGTTTACATTTCTTTCACAGTTCCCTAAAGTTAATTATGTCAGCGTGTTAATAAATCGATAATCAACACGTTTACATTTCTTTCACAGTTCCCTAAAGTTAATTATGTCAGCGTGTTAATATCTTTCACAGTTCTCTAAAGTTGAATATGTCAGCGTGTTAATATCTTTCACAGTTATCTAAAGTTGAATATGTCAGTGTGTTAATATCTTTCACAGTTCTCTAAAGTTGAATATGTCAGCGTGTTAATATCTTTCACAGTTATCTAAAGTTAATTATGTCAGCGTGTTAATATCTTTCACAGTTCTCTAAAGTTGAATATGTCAGTGTGTTAATATCTTTCACAGTTATCTAAAGTTGAATATGTCAGCGTGTTAATATCTTTCACAGTTATCTAAAGTTGAATATGTCAGCGTGTTAATAAATCGATAATCAACACTTTTATACATTTCTTTCACAGTTCCCTAAAGTTGGTGTACATCTTCAGTGTGAATCCGTACCTTGGTCCACTCCAGGTGTCGCTATCAAGAATGGTGGTGGATATTCTCAAGTTTATCTTCCTCTATCTACTCACTCTATTTGCTTTCTCTTGTGGTGAGTTGTGGGCAAGGAATGATGATGGTGATGATGATGATAGTGATAGTGTTGGTGGTGTTAAATGTGATGGTGGTAGTGGTAGTGGTGGTGGTGGTAAGTGTGGTGATGGTGGTAATTAATAGTTGGTTATGGGAGAGATGATGGTAGTATAGTCTGTTCAAAATTTGTGTTCCGCTAGCCTCTATCTATCTAGCTATTTCTATCTGTCTATCTATCGCTATTTTTATCTATCTATATTTCTATCTATCTATCTATCTATCGCTCTATCTATCTATCGCTCTATCTATCTATCGCTCTATCTATCTATCGCTCTATCTATCTACAGTATCTATATCTATCTATCTATCTATCTAACTATCGCTCTATCTATCTATCTATCTATCTATCTAACTATCTAAATCTATCTATTTCTATCTATCTATCTATCTATCTATCTATCTATCTAAGCATAAGAGGCCAAAAGGAACTAAAGTTTTGAGCAGAGTATAGTAGTAGTAAATTTAGAGATGAAAGTGATGATAGGTAAATAAAATGTGTTGGTTTGTTAGCTTCCCAACCAACCAACCACACTTGTAAGGCTTCATTAGTTTAGGGTTGATTCCACAGTGGTATTGGTTGTTTAGCTTCCCAACCAACCACACTTGTAAGGCTTCATTATTTTCCAAAAGCTGAGTACAGTATCCACATTCACAACATTTATCCAACAGTTAGATAATAATAATAATAATGATAATGATAATGATGATAATAATGATCACTGTATAGTTTACTCACTAAATTCATTATATAATTTACCCACAAGTCATTTACATGGCTAACTTTCTTTCGTTTGTGTGCTTACAAACCAAATTAATTAACTAATTCACCCACAAGTCATTAACAAGGCCAATATTCTTTCGTTTGTGTGTTTACAAACCAAATTAATTAAATAATTCACCCATAAGTCATTTAAACGGCTAACTTTCTTTAGTTTGCGTGCTTACAAACTAAATTCATTAAATAATTGACCCATAAGTCATTTACAAGGCTAACACATTCTTTCGTTTGTGTGCTTACAAACCAAATTCATTAACTAATTCACACACAAGTCATTTACAAGGCTAACATTCTTTAGTTTGCGTGCTTACAAACCAACACACTACCAACCACTGTGGAATCAACCCAATGTCCGTAAACTAAACTAACCTAAAACTATTACTCCTCCTCCTCCCATTCCTCCTCCTCCTTCTCCTCCTCCCGCTCCCTCTTCCTCCTCCTCCCTCTCCTCCCCCTCCTCATCCTCCCCCTCCTCCTCCCCGCTCCTCCTCCTCCCTCTCCCCCTCCCACTCCCCCTCCCACTCCTCCTCCCCCTCCTCCCACAGGCATGAATCAATTATTATGGTTCTACGCTGACCTGGAGAAAAAAACCTGTGACGAACAGACCAAAGAGATGATGATAGACAACTACACCTCACCCACACCCACACCCGGCGAAGACGACGAGACCGGAGGACCAAACGTGGACTCATGCATCGTGTGGAGGCGTTTTTCTAAGTAGGTCGACCCATTCATTTTTATACTGTACTCTTTTTTTTTATTATTATTATTTTATTATTATTATTATTATTATTATTATTATTATTATTATTTTTTTTTTTTTTTTTTTTTTTTTTTTACCGTGCCGAAATTGTAGCTACCGGATTTCTCATTTTATTTTTATTTCCTTCATATTTGTAGGCTGGTCCCTCTTTTTTCATTTTATTTTTCCTACATACTAGCTGTCCCTTCTTTCCTTTTATTTCCTTCATACTGACTGTCCCTCCTTTCCTTTCCTTTTATTTCCTTCATACTAGCTGTCCCTCCTTTCCTTTTATTATATTTCCTTCATACTGGCTGTCCCTCCTTTCCTTTTATTTATTTATTTTATTTATTTTATTTATTTATTTTAATTCCCTACATACTATTCCTCTCTCTTTTCCTTATATTTCCGTCATACTTACTCTCCCTCCTTTCCTTTTATTATATTTCCGTCATACTTACTCTCCCTCCTTTCCTTTTATTTCCTTCATACTAGCTGTCCCTCCTTTCCTTTTATTATATTTCCTTCATCCTCTAATCCCTCCTTCCCTTCCTTCATCCTCTAATCCCTCCTTCCCTTCCTTCACACACTAATCCCTCCTTCTCTTCCTTCATCCTCTAATCCCTCCTTCCCTTCCTTCACACACTAATCCCTCCTTCTCTTCCTTCATCCTCTAATCCCTCCTTCTCTTCCTTCACACACTAATCCCTCCTTCTCTTCCTTCATCCTCTAATCCCTCCTTCTCTTCCTTCACACACTAATCTCTCCTTCCCTTCCTTCACACACTATCCCTCCTTCCCTTCCTTCATCCTCTAATCCCTCCTTCCCTTCCTTCATCCACTAATCCCTCCTTCTCTTCCTTCACACACTAATCCCTCCTTCTCTTCCTTCACACACTAATCCCTCCTTCCCTTCCTTCATCCACTAATCCCTCCTTCCCTTCCTTCACACACTAATCCCTCCTTCCCTTCCTTGACAGCCTGTTTGAGACGACACACACACTAATACATCCTTCCCTTTACAGCCTGTTTGAGACGATAATCCTTCTCTTCCTTCACACACTAATCCTTCCTTCCCTTCCTTCACACACTAATCCCTCCTTCCTTCCCTCACAGCCTGTTTGAGACGACACAAACCCTCTTCTGGGCAGCGTTCTCTTCCTTCACACACTAATCCCTCCTTCCCTTCCTTCATCCTCTAATCCCTCCTTCTCTTCCTTCACACACTAATCCCTCCTTTCCTTCCTTCCCTTGACAGCCTGTTTGAGACAATAATCCTTCTCTTCCTTCATCCTCTAATCCCTCCTTCTCTTCCTTCACACACTAATCCTTCCTTCCCTCTACAGCCTGTTTGAGACGACACAAACCCTCTTCTGGGCAGCGTTCGGCCTCATAGACCTCACCAACTTCGAACTGACGGGGATCAAGCCGTTCACTCGGTTCTGGGGGATGCTCATGTTCGGCACCTACTCCGTCATCAACGTCATCGTCCTCCTCAACCTATTAATAGCCATGATGAACCATTCTTACCAGCTTGTGTCAGTAAGTTCTGTGAGTATATGAAATTGAGAGCGTAAGTGCCCCGTTTATTTCTTCCTCCTCTCTTGGCCTCCCCCCCCCCCCGTCCCGTCCCGCCCCGCCCAAGCCCGCCCCCCGTTTGTTTGCGATGATTCCCCCCCTCCCCGCCCCGCCCCCGCCACCCGCCCCCGCTATCGTCCACGACGCGGGAGAAGCCACAGGGGCGACAAGAGGAACGGCCACTTCAATCACAACTTCCATCACAAGACAAACACAACGGAATTCATTCAATCAAAAGTTTGTGTGTTCGCTGAGTTTTCAAAATATATATATAATTTTTTTTTTTTTTTTTTTTTTTTTTTTTTTTTAAGAACGAACTTGGGTTTCAAAACACATATATATATATACTACCTACTATAATTATTATTATTTACATGTACTTTCTCCCCACGTCCCGTTTATTTTCCATACGGTAACTATATGATTTAATTAATATCCAATAGATTTAATTGATGTATTTGTTCATTCTCCATTTAGCCCCCCCCCCCCACACTTATCACCCCCCCCCCCACACACTCCCCCCACACACACACACAACCCCACTGAGGCGTAAAGGGTGTGTGTAGCTCCCCTTTCTACATTAATCTCTATCTCCATCTCTCTCTCTCTCTCTATCAATCTCTCTCTCTCTCTCTCTCTCTCTCTATTAATCTCTCTCTCTCTCTCTCTCTATCAATCTCTCTCTCTATCAATCTCTCTCTCTCTCTATCAATCTCTCTCTTTCTATCAATCTCTCTCTTTCTATCAATCTCTCTCTCTCTCTCTCTGATCATCACTTCTTTTGTTTTGTTTTGGTTTTGTAATTGTTTATATTTTCAAACTTGGTGAGTAAGTAAGAATTAGTAAGTACAAAACAAAAAATTAACTCGTTCCTTCGTTTGTTAATTTATTTTTTTTACTGCACTTAATTAGCGTGTTGTTTAATTAATAGGAGTAATAATTGCACCTTACAGTAACAATTAATAACATATATATATATATATATATATATATATATATATATATATATATATATATATATATATATATATATATATATATAGATAATAGCATACATAATTATATACATGTACATTATATACATATACATATACATATTATATACATATACAGTACATGTAAACACGTACAAACAAGTAGTTCGTTAATAATCATGTAATATAATTAGTTGTCTACAGTAGTGTAATTTGTACTTATTTGCACATGTACTAATTAGCACCTATTGTACTATTTGAATCTAGCAAACCTAGCTAACTGAATTAATGCTAAAATTGAGCGATGAATTGAATGCTATATATTATTAATTAAAGCTATATATATAATTTTATACACAGTTAAACACCAAGGTAAAGTATATTATTATAATGACGGTAATTAATTAGTCTTTGGTATAAAACAGTAGGCTAGAAATAATTTGCTTTTTTTTATTTGATTTAATTTTTTTTAGTACGCTTGCCAATCTTTTATTACAAACAAACATACAAACATACAAACAAACAGGTGTGTGTGATACAGTATACTCTCGATATAACGTTATTAAATTTAATTAATACTTTCAGTATATAATTTTAAATACAGTAAATTATTTATTCTGTATGATATTAAATAAGTGTTGTATTATACAGTATATATTATTAAATTTAACACATTCAGTATATTCTTTTAAATACAGTAAATTAATTATTCTGTATGATATTAAATAAGAGGTGTATTATACAGTACTGTATATATTATTAAATTTAACACATTCAGTATATCCTTTTAAATACAGTAAATTAATTATTCTGTATGATATTAAATAAGAGGTGTATTATACAGTATATATTATTAAATTTAACACATTCAGTATATTCTTTTAAATACAGTAAATGAATTATTCTGTATGATATTAAATAAGTGTTGTATTATACAGTATATATTATTAATTTTAATACAGTAAATTAATTATTCTGTATGATATTAAATAAGAAAAGCCTGGGTAAAAATTTATTAATAATCTTCAATGTTGAACTGAATGTCATTTTGTTTATTTTATATCGAAGGTGTACTGTGTGTGTGTGTGTGTGTGTGTGTGTGTGTGTGTGTGTAAATAATAGGCATATAATTTTTCCCACTGTTTTATTAGATTAGATTAGATTAGATTAGATTAGTTTAGTTTAGGTTAGGTTAGGTTAGGTTAGGTTAGGTTTTATTTTATTAGGTTAGGTTTTATTTTATTTTATTTTGTTATGGGAGGAGTAGTAAAGTATTGGTAAATCTAGAGTAACTATGATTCCTCTAAATTATTCCAAGCAACTACAGAGGTCACCAATTTTTATACACATACATACACACACACACATACTGTACATACACATACACACACACACACACATACACATACTGTACATACACACACACACACACTGTACACACACACACACATATACTGTACACTCACACACACACACACACACATATATATATATACACACAAACACACATATACATATATACACACACACACACACACACACACACACATGATAGCTTAAGTATACTTTGGAGGAATCAAGGCACTCCAATGTACCAAAAGTTTAATAAATACTTCCTTAATCCATATATATAATAAAAAAAATTAATTATATTTTTTTGCATTAACAGTTAGGTAATTATTATTATTATTATTATTATTTTTTTTTTTATTTTATTTTTTTTTTTTTTTGTAGTCGAGGTATATAATTATATTCGTGAAATTAATGATTAATTAACGTTAGTATTATATATATATATATTTTCGTGGATGCTTTATTATTACATGCCAAGCGGAAATGTCGGAAGTATTTTAATATTTATTCATTATTATTATATTTATTCATTATTATTATCGTCTTTTCATTATTATCATCCATTATTATATCATAAATTTAAAGTGTCATTATTTATTTTATTTATGTTTTCTTCTGTGTGTCTTTATTATTATTATTATTGTTCCCTATTATTATTATCATTATTATTATTATTATCATTATTATTATTATTATCATTATTATTATTATTATTATTATTATTATCATTATTATTATTATTATTATTATTATTATTATCATTATCATTATTATTATTATTATTATTATTATTATTATTATTATTATTATTATTATTATTATTATTATTATTATTATTATGTCTTCCTATTATTAATATTATTCATTATCTTATACATTCTTTATCATTATTTACATCATCCTTCATCATTATCATCATCATTATATTTTCATATTATTATCAATATTATTCACCATTTTCTAATAATAAATTCCCCATCATTATTATCATCATTATTATTATTATTATTATTATATTTTCCTATTATTATTAACATTATTCACTATCTTATACATTCTTTATTACTATTTACATCATCCTTTTTATCATCATCATTATATTTTCGTATTATTATCAACATTATTCACTATTTCTACATTATTTATTATTATTTACATCATCCTTTATCTCATTATTATTAACATTATTCACTATTTCTACATTATTTATTATTATTTACATCATCCTTTTTTACATCATCATTATTATTAAATTTCATACTGTATAATTGTTTACCATTCTTTATAATTATTTAAATCAGCCTTTTTCTACATTTCATTAAATTTCAAACTAATGTATTATTGTTTACCATTAAAAACTCTCAAATTAATTTTTATATAACAACACATTGTAATACTGTACTCTATTATTTTTATTCTCCACATTACTTTATTCTTTATTATTATTTACATCACCCTTTTTCTACATTACATTTCATTAAATTTCAAACTACAGTGACATCATTTTTTTACCATACGTGATTCATTTAATTAAAGTTACACACATGATTCTAATTTTGTATCATTTAATTAAAGTTACACACATGATTCTAATTTTGTATCATTTAATTAAAGTTACACACATGATTATAATTTTGTATCATTTAATTAAAGTTACACACATGATTATAATTTTGTATCATTTAATTAAAGTTACACAAATTATTTTAATTTTGTTTCATATTTTTTTGACATTACACAATAATTATTACATTCCAATACTGTACATACATACATATATACTGTACATACATATATACATACATACATACATACATATATACTGTATATACATACATACATACATACATACATACATACATACATACATACATACATATATACTGTACATACATATATACATACATACATATATACTGTACATACATATATACATACATACATACATGACCTAGATTTTACATTGGTGTGTCATTAACATCACGGTTTATTTTATTTTATTTTTCTTGCATTTTTCTACATCATTCATTTCATGTTCGTATAATATATTTTTTATTTTATTTTTTGCATTTTCCTTCAGCTCTTTGCCCTCAATAGAAAACCTCTGAGAAACAAGATATATATTATTATTATTATTATTATTATTATTGTTATTGTTATTGTTATTGTTATTGTTATTGTTATTATTATTATTATTATTATTATTGTTATTGTTATTATTATTATTGTTATTATTATTATTATCATTATTATCATTATTATCATTATTATCATTATTATCATTATTATTATTATTATTATTATTATTATTATCGTTATTATTATTATTATTATTATTATTATCGTTATTGTTATTACTATTATTATTATTGTTATTATTATTATTATTATTATTATTATTATTATTATTATTATTATTATTATTATTATGACCTTGTGTGGCTTGCTGTTCACATGGCTGTCGTCGCCCCTGTGGCTATTCCCCTGTTTTTCTGTTTCTCATTATTTATTTCATGTGATGTGGTTATCGTTAATCGCATGTACAGATCAGCATTAGACACTCATTTAGACACTCATTAAGACACTCATTAGACACTCATTTAGACACTCATTAGACACTCATTAGACATATAGAAGAATGTAGGGGGCCATAATCTGAGGCTATGCATAAATAAAACCAAAGGAGTTTAACGGGTTGGTAGCCAGTGGAGGGAACTTACAGGTTCAGTACAGGTTCAGTACAATGCCTTGCTGCCAGACATACGAGTAATACGTCCTTTGTTATATGATTCTAGCTGTATTCTTGACATAAAATAAGATATGTGGATGTATTAGGGAAGCAAGATAATTTTAACTACAGTAACAAGATAATTTTCCTAACAAGATAATTTTAACTCAACATAATTCTAATCTAAGGCTTCCTTCCTAAGCTGTGTATTCTGTATGATAACCTGTGTTCTTGAATCTAACGTATCAGCAAGGATGTTCATATCATTCAGTTAACGGGTTATGGTTGTGTGTGTGGGGGGGGGGGGGTTTGTATACGAGCAACCGCCCTTCTAAAACTAGGTAATGATTTTAATACATAATAATGTCCTGTTGATGACCTTTTCAATGGTACAAATATAAATGATTAGCCAATGAGATCACTGTTTAGAAGCCCAGCCATGTTTCTTCCCGTACATTATCAAAGGTAAAGGTTAGGTCCCGGTAGTCTGCCCCGGTTAGGTCCCGGTAGTCTGCCCTAGTCTAGGTTAGGTTAGGTCAGGTCAGGTCAGGTCAGGTCAGGTTAATTTTTTGGACAAGGATCATGTATGAAAAGTGGGTAACGACCAGAAAAAGTTTGGGAACCACTGCATTATTAGACACTCATTTAAACACTCATTAAGACACTCATTTAACACTCATTTAGACACTCATTAGACACTCATTAGACACTCATTTAAACACTCATTTAGACACTCATTTAGACACTCATTTAGACACTCATTTAGACACTCATTTAGACACTCATTTAGACACTCATTTAGACACTCATTTAGACACTCATTTAGACACTCATTTAGACACTCATTTAGACACTCATTTAGACACTCATTAGCCACTCGTTATATTAGCCTAAGCTTGATCTTGGTACTCGTTCGAACTGCCTGTCTGTCTGTCTGTTTGTGTGTCGCTGCCGTTTTTCTTGCCATGGCTTTAATAAATAGCTTTAATTAATAACTACAGTACTGTATCATAATTATCAGGCAGTGTTGTGTGTGTTGTATTAATTTAGTTAGTTTTTATTATCAGAATGCTATACGGTATATATAAATCATTTACTGTTTATTGGTTAAAATTAGTCAGTTTTTATTATCAGAATGCTATATATATAAATTATTTACTGTTTCTTTTTTGTTTTTATTTTTATTTATTTTCGAAAGCATTGCATGATTTTAAGGCTGTATTTATTATATATAATCTTTTTTTTAATGCCTTGTATTCTGACTGAAATCTATGTATATATATTACTACATTATTTCTTGTATTATATTTGCCGTCAATAAGGTCGACGAGAAATTAAAATGGGCGGGATTTTCAACTTTGTAATATTTCCGAGGCAAATTACTTTTTTCTTTTTCATCTACTGTATTTGTTGAGTTGATGAACGGACTGGCTGGTTGACGGTCGTGTACAAAATATATATATACACTCTCCTCTCTTTTTATGTGAGTTTAAATTATGCGAATTTGAAATAGTGCGTATCATGAACAAAAATGAAATAAATGCAATTTACAGGAACTCTTAAAATAACAGGAACAAGGAGGCTCCATTTTCAAGTTAAAGTACCATTATTTCTTATGGAAATGTACAATTTACTTAAAACAAAATTTGAACCGATTGAATAAGTTAAGAGAACATGAGAGATAAAAAATGTGAGATAATAATAATAATAATAATAATAATGTAACGGAACCTAATAATTACAATATATTCCATACACTAAAATATTGAAGTACAGTACAGTACAGTATTTCAGAAGTACTGTACTGTACTGTATAATATAAGTTTTCCTAATGTGGTATATAATTATGGTATATTATTGGAACCTACCGGGTATTTTTCTTTTCTCTC
Organism: Petrolisthes manimaculis; assembly: GCA_034508575.1. Taxonomy (NCBI): domain Eukaryota; kingdom Metazoa; phylum Arthropoda; class Malacostraca; order Decapoda; family Porcellanidae; genus Petrolisthes; species Petrolisthes manimaculis. The sequence continues at coordinate 241,048 of JAWZYT010000973.1, read as the reverse complement.
TTTTCTATTAGAAGTCTTTAACTTTTAACAAAGGCTATTTATTTAGCTGCTTTTTCTATCTTTTGGGACAATAATAATTTGTAAACAATTAAAGATAAAATTAATTGACATCCTTAACGAGTGTAAGAAAATAAACAAAATAAATTTGTGATAAATGTTTTATATAAATGAATTAACGGTAAATGTTTTATATAAATGAATTAGCGTTAAATGTTTTATATAAATAAATTAGCGGTAAATGTTTTATATAAATAAATTAGCGGTAAATGTTTTATATAAATAAATTAGCGGTAAATGTTTAATATAAATAAATTAGCGGTAAACGTTTAATATAAATAAATTAGCGATAAACGTTTAATATAAATGAATTGGTATTTTATGATAACTGTATTCATTTTAACAACCGTAATAGGGAATAATATCTCGTACAAATATATCAAATTGTATAGAAAGTTTCTCTTTACCAAAACACATTAACTTCCATACAGCACAAATCAAAATAAATAATTCTCTATCATCCATTATTTTGTAGTTAATTCGGTTTTATTTATTCCATACTTAGGATATTTTATGCAATATTATTAATCTTTCAAATCACAGTTTTATTAATTCCATATTTATATTATTTTATGCAATATTAAGCTTTACCATGTGATGTAGATATAAATATAAATGCTTTATTATTATTATTATTTTAAAGCCATTTATTGCTACCAGTATATTAATTGCATCTTGATGTTGCTTGCTTGAAATATTTATTATAGTTTTAATTAACTTATCAAGGTTTAATTAATAGCTGTGCATGGCTATAAAGGTGTATCAAAGATTATTATTTGTATCATTATTTTCATACCACAAAAAAAAAAAAAAAGCATATTAATTGGGAAAGTTTTGTGTTGGTAAATCTGGAGCAACTGAATCCTCCAAACTATTCCAAGCAACAACAACAACAACAACAGCATTATATATATTTACTCTCGTCTGGTTCTGTTTCCTGGCATACTTTGGAGGAATCAAGATACTCCAATTATTAATGAATGTAATGTAACAAAAAAGAATTATCACCTTTAATTTAATGAGATATATAGGGTCGATTCTCACGGTGGTTTGTTTTGGTTTGTAAGCTCGCAAACGAAAGAATGTTTGTCGTGTAAATGCCTTAATGGATGAATTATTTAATGAATTTGGTGAGTAATCTATACAGTGATTATTATTATTATTATTATTATTATTATTATTATTATTATTATTAAATGCCTTAATGGATGAATTATTTAATGAATTTGGTGAGTAATCTATACAGTGATCATTATTATTATTATTATTATTATTATTATTATTATTATTATTATTAAATGCCTTAATGGATGAATTATTTAATGAATTTGGTGAGTAATCTATACAGTGATTATTATTATTATTATTATTAAATGCCTTATGGGTGAATTATTTAATGAATTTGGTGAGTAATTTATACAGTGATTATTATTATTATTATTATTATTATTAAATGCCTTAATGGATGAATTATTTAATGAATTTGGTGAGTAATCTATACAGTGATCATTATTATTATTATTATTATTATTAAATGCCTTAATGGATGAATTATTTAATGAATTTGGTGAGTAATCTATACAGTGATCATTATTATTATTATTATTATTATTAAATGCCTTAATGGATGAATTATTTAATGAATTTGGTGAGTAATCTATACAGTGATCATTATTATTATTATTATTATTATTATTAAATGCCTTAATGGATGAATTATTTAATGAATTTGGTGAGTAATCTATACAGTGATCATTATTATTATTATTATTATTATTAAATGCCTTATGGGTGAATTATTTAATGAATTTGGTGAGTAATCTATACAGTGATCATTATTATCTAACTGTTGGATAGATATAGTGAATGTGGATACTCACCTTTTTGCAAAATAATGACGTCTTAAAATTGTGGTTAGTTGGTTGGGGAGCTAACAAACCAATACCACTGTGAAATCAACCCATTATTCCTTGATTTATTAATGTTTGTAAATATTAATGTTTTTGTTGTTGTGTGGTATAATTAAAAGGAATCAGTAGCCATTTATACTCGGTTCAAAACTTGTGTTCCATTTTCCTCTATCTATCTGTCTCTATTTCTATCTATATCTTTATATCTATCTCTATCTGTCTCTATCTGTCTCTATTTCTATCCATATCTTTCTATCTATATCTTTCTATCTATTTCTATCTATTTCTATCTATTTCTATCTATATCTATTTCTATCTATATCTTTCTATCTATCTCTATCTGTCTCTATTTCTTTCTATATCTTTATATCTATATCTATATCTATTTCTATCTATATCTTTCTATCTATCTCTATCTGTCTCTATTTCTATCTATCTCTATCTGTCTCTATTTCTATCTATATCTATCTGTCTCTATTTCTATCTATCTCTTATCTGTCTATGTATTTATCTATATCTTTCTATCTATCTCTATCTGTCTCTATTTCTATCTATATCTATATCTATTTCTATCTCTATCTGTCTCTATTTGTCTCTATTTCTATCTATATCTTTATATCTATCTCTATCTATCTCTTATCTGTCTATCTATATCTATCTCTATCTGTCTCTATTTCTATCTATATCTTTATATCTATATCTATTTCTATCTATATCTTTCTATCTGTCTATCTATCTATCTATCTATTTCTATCTATCTAAGCATAAGAGGCCAGCGGAACACAAGTTTTGAACAGAGTATAATTTACCTTCAGAAATATCCTTACTAAACTCATCTTCACACAATTGTCAACAAAATTACTCGTCTGTCTGTCTGTCTGTACAATATTTTAATTTATTCTCCACTTTTATTCATCCCACTTTATTTCTTTAATTATTTCCACTTTCCATTTTGCCACAAGTATTTTTTCAATATTCACATGTCAAGTTAGTTTCAACAGTATTATGCATTTCATAATTTATAATACACCTTGGAAGAATGAAATAGTGATTACAAAAGCCACCAATATTATTAATTAAGAGATACAGTAGTTCATATAATTATCTACACATTGATAAATACAAAATAATAATGATCTTTTTAATTCAATTTATTATGTTAGGAACACAGTAAATGTATGTACAGTTAGATACATAAATGGTTGGTACAGCCCAGTAGGTGAAAGATATATACTTGTCCCATTTGAGTAACCATTGTGTGTCTATTATCAGGTACTTGTTATTTATTACCATCCTCAATACTGACTTCTGCCCCTGATGTCTCCTATTTGGCACTAATAAGGAACACACACACACACACACACACACACACACACACACACACACACACACACACACACACACACACACACACACACACACACACACACACACACACACCATCCCCAATACTGACTTCTGCCCCTGATGTCTCCTATTTGGCACTAAGGAACACACACACACACACACACACACACACACACACACACACACACACACACACACACCATCCTCAATACTTTCACCTACTGGGCTGTACCAACCATTCCTGTGTCCAACTGTACATACATACATACATATACTGTGTTCCGAACATAATAAATTGAATTAAAAAGATCATTATTATTTTGTAGGAGAGGGGGAGGACTTGTAGTAACTTAGTATCATATTTCCCGGGTGATTTAAAAATTATGTAATGTGGTTTTATATCTAGGTAATGGAACTTTAATTAGTCTGTTTTCTCTTTTTTTGAAGTGTGAATTAACTTTGGGTGTATTAATTTACAGTTATGGAATATACCTATACACTATACAAATATCACAAAGTTAAATAATACTGACGGAATTAAAGATTAAGGATCCTATAATTAATTTCACATTTTATAGAGAAATTGGATGATATTATTATATGTTCCATTTAGGAGTGTGGGTAGTTGTTATTATTGTTATTGTTGTTGTTGTTTATTTATATTTACCCCCCCCGAGCACCAAACGTTTGAAATCTTATAATTGTACGTACAAGTAAGATTTTACCAAATATTTGTAGCATAATGTATTGAGTATTTTAGTTAATTTTGTTGTACAGTTGCCAAAAAAGGTATTGTGACAATTCTTGATGGAACTTTAACCCTAGTAATATCCACAACTATTTGTATGGACTATAAACATGTATAACAGAAGGAAATATACATATCCTTCTGTAATACATACTTATAAACATGTATAACAGAAGGAAATATACATATCCTTCTGTAATACATACTTATAAACATGTATAACAGAAGGAAATATACATATCCTTCTGTAATACATACTTATAAACATGTATAACAGAAGGAAATATACATATCCTTCTGTAATACATACTTATAAACATGTATAACAGAAGGAAATATACATATCCTTCTGTAATACATACTTATAAACATGTATAACAGAAGGAAATATACATATCCTTCTGTAATACATACTTATAAACATGTATAACAGAAGGAAATATACATATCCTTCTGTAATACATACTTATAATCCCTACAAACAACTATGGACATTAATATATTTAATGTTGTATCAAGAGTTGTCGCCATACCTTTTTTGGCAACTGTACATTAGGCAACAAACCAACCATCCCATACACATCCTTAGTACAAAACTGTAGCTTATAATATTATATCTTAATAATTTCTTACCCTTTAAATAAATAATCCTGTACTCTTGTAATGTGTTTGTAGTACTGTACCAATTACTGTAACTTATATTTCACTTCTTATTAGATTATGTAACTCTGTATATCACAATTTGTATTATATCATGGTAGTAGATTTGATTTCTGGTACACACACACACACACTATCTCATATTAGACAACACATAGGCCCGTAGTATTTTAAAAATTTGAGGTCCCTTACTGGAGCTCTATGAACCCTCCAAACTACTCCAGGCAACAACACACACACACACACACACACACACACACACACACACACACACACACACACACACACACACACACACACACACACACACACACACACACACACACACACACACACACACACACACACACACACACACACACACACACACACACACACACACACACACACACACACACACACCCTTACTGGAGCTCTATGAACCCTCCAAACTACTCCAGGCCACAAAACCCTTCAATGTTTCTAATAGGGAATCTGTTGTTGCCTGGAGTAGTTTGGAGAATTCATAGAGCTCCAGTAAGGGGGTGTGGGAGTAGGGGACAGGCTTGGGGGGGGGACTGGGGGGGTGTGGGAGTAGGGGACAGGCTTGGGGGGGGTGCGGGAATAGGGAATCTGTTGCCTGGAGTAGTTTGGAGAATTCATAGAGCTCCAGTAAGGGACCTCAAATTTTTTTAAACACACTTATAGGCTTCTCAATGGTAATCACTTTTGGGGTGTGGGAGTAGGGGACAGGCTTGGGGGGGGGGGGACTGGGGGTGTGTGGAAATAAGGGGACAGGCTTGGGGGGGGACTGGGGGGGGGGTGCGGGAATAGGGGGACAAGTTTGGGGTGGGTAGAAAGCCTCTCCCGCTATTCCCGCACCCCCGTAACCCCCCCCCCCAGCCTGTCCCCCCTACTCCTGCACCCCCCCCCCCCCCCCCAAGCCTGTCCCCCCTATTCCCACACACACTTCATGTACAGTTGGAGAAATTTCCCAGTATGTATGTACAGTATTATTCCATTTGTATTTATTGAGCTGAAAGGATGAGGAGTGGGATTTATAGACTATATACTCTGTTCAAAACTTGTGTTCCATTTTCCTCTATCTATGTGTCTCTATTTCTATTTATATCTATATCTATTTTCTATTTCTATCTATATCTATCTATCTGTCTCTATTTCTATCTATATCTTTCTATCTATCTATATCTTATCTGTCTCTATTTCTATCTATATCTTTATACAGTGTATCTATATCTTTCTATCTATCTATCTCTATCTGTCTCTATTTCTATCTACATGTGTATCTATTATCTATCTATCTATCTATCTATCTATCTATCTATCTAAGCATAAGAGGCCAGCGGAACACAAGTTTTGAACACACTATAGACACATTTCACTATTGACGACTCCTGTATCAAATTAGTTAGTTATTAAAGAATAACTTATAATAATTAGGGAAAGAATTTATAAGACAAGTTAATTAATGTGAAATTATTACAATGATAACTGGTTCAACACATGTTAGGGTACATATTATTCACAGCTTTATTTAATTATGTCATTGGGAATTTTCTTCATCTGTTTACACACTTCCATAGTTTTTTCATTTTGTATATAACTTAGTTGACTCATAATTATTAAGGTATTATATATTTATTTGGCATTATTATTTATTATTATTTATTATTATTTATTATTATTGTATTTGGCCTGTGGTAATTCTTATAATAATTATGTTGTATCAAATCAGTAATAACACAAAAAAATTAATTAAATGTTATTCATAAATTTTTGGATAATAATTATTGTCCATCTACAAAATAAAATTAGTGTATATTATAATAGTTTTAATTAATTGTGAGTCATCTATGTATGTACAGTTGTGGTCAATAATAATTATACACATATGGACTTTAACAATTTACTGTCTAATGTTTTCACGTTCACATAATATTATGATGTTATTGTTTTAAGTAATGTGTGTGTGTGTGTGTGTGTGTTATTGGTTTAAGTAATGTATGTGTGTGTGTGTGTGTTATTGTTTTAAGTAGTGTGTGTGTGTGTGTGTTATTGTTTTAAGTAGTGTGTGTGTGTGTGTGTTATTGTTTTAAATAGTGTGTGTGTTTGTGTGTCTGTGTGTGTATGTGTTATTGTGTAGCTGTTTGTATTGAATTAAAATATGGTAGTTAACGTGTGTATGTATGTGTGTGTGTGTGTGTGTGTGTGTGTGTGTGTTATTGTGTTAAGTAGTGTGTGTGTGTGTGTGTGTGTTATTGTTTTAAGTAGTGTGTAGCTGCTTGTATTAAATTAAAAGATGGTAGTTAACCTATTTATTGTAAAGTTTATCATCTAAGGAACAGAGGGAAGCTGTCAAACTCTTACCTGAGTTACTCCCCCCTATATGGATGATTATATTTGACCATGACTGTACAAGAGAATTGAGATGTGTGTGTGTGTGTGTGTGTGTGTGTGTAGGTACAGTACGTAACTCCTATATGTAACTCCTTTATGTAACTCCTTTATGTAACTCCTTTATGTAACTCCTTTATTCAACCCAGCATGGTAAAGCAACATATGTAGAGTATTTTGAGCCTATGTACTGTATATTTATTTAAGGTGGAAATTAGCTTATTTTTTTTGTTACATTGGAGAAACAGAACAGAACACACAGATGGACAAATATAATGGTGTTCTGTTGTTGTTGTTGTTGTTGTTGCTTGGAATAGTTTGGAGGATTCAGTTGCTCCAGATTTACCAACACTGGGTATAGGGATAATAAGGCGTTCTCCCCCCCTCCCCCCCCCCAAAGCCTGTCCCCATATTCCCGCACCCCCATAAGGAGGAAATTCGGTGTTGGTTGGTAAATTTGGAGTAAATGATTCCTCCAAACTATTCCAAACAACAACAACAACAACAGAACATAATTATTTTTGCTATACACTCTCCTCTCTTTTTATGTGAGTTTAAATTATGCGAATTTGAAATAGTGCGTATCATGAAAAAAATGAAATAAATGCAATTTACATGAACTCTTAAAATAACAGGAACAAGGAGGCTCCATTTTCAAGTTAAAGTACCATTATTTCTTATGGAAATGTACAATTTACTTTATGCAAAATTCACTTTATGCGACACAACCCTTCACCAACCTAACCTGTAATAAAAAAAGAGCAGAGTGTATTGGTCTTGGCATACTTTGGAGGAATCAAGGCACTCCAATGTAACAAAAAAAAGCGAATTATCACCTTAATCACCCAGATAAAAACATTTATTATTATTATTATTACGTATTATTATTATTATTATTATTATTATTATTATTATTATTATTATTATTATTATTATTTTTATTATTATTATTATTATTATTATTATTATTATTATTATTATTATTATTACTGTATTATTATTATTATTACTGTATTATTACTGTATTATTATTATTATTATTATTATTATTATTATTATTAACTTTTCTGATATGCATTATATAGGCCTATATCGTTTTTATTTTCTCTTTCTCGTTTATCTTTGAATTTCTTGACCGAATTTTGTAGATAAACTATTGAATTTAAAATTTTAGGTTATTGATAAACTATCGATTTTAAATTTTTCGGTTCCCGTATTTTTTTGACAAACTATTGATTTTAAATTTTTGGGTTATTAATTTTAATCAATATTTTGTGTACGAATGCCAAGAATAATTTTTGCCCCACATGTCGTTACGATCTTTATTTACGTATGATTTCGTAACATCTTTATTTACGTATGATTTAATTAAAGACGCGAGGAATGAGTGAAGAAAAAAAATAATATCGGCACAATAAAATAATCACACTTATTATTATTTATTTTTATGCATTGATAATTTTGAAGCCTAATATTAATTTTACCCTACTGTTACTAGGTATAATAATAATAATATTTAAAGTTTTTACAATACTTACACTTGTATTTTTTCTATAATCATTGACTTGTTATTATTTATTGTCATGCATTGAAATTTAAGTCTAATATTAATCTTACCCTAATATTGTTACTGAGTATAATAATAATAATAATATATAGAATTTAACAATATTTATACAATAGTTATAATTTTTTCTTCACTTACCATATATTAAATAATATATAAGGAATATATTAACTAACAATAGCTAATTAGTGTTTGGTGTATTGCTGAAACATACATACATGTATACTCACTTAAAAGTTATCATAAATTTATTAATGTACTACTGTAAATATATTATAATACTGTACAAAGATTCTATAATAATTTACAGTACATACAGTATAATTATAAAGTACAGTACAGTATATAGATATTATTAAGGACCTCTGATGCATTATATACACTCATCCCTCTGCTATCGTGGGTTTGACTATAGCGTTTTGTTTGTATGTGTGTAAAGTTCACCTTCAATCCGCTATAGCACATCCGTATGCTAACATTCAAATTTGGCGGTGCGAAGATAGCCACTATGTGATTGTCCAAGCACACTAGACTGTTTCCTGGCATACTTTGGAGGAATCAAGGCACTCCAATGTAACATAAAGCGAATTATCACCTTAATCACCCAGATAAAACGTTTATCATGACATGGTGTTACAGCAGTGAAGATGAAGACTGTGTGTGTGGGTTTCTAACTAGCCCTGCTTATCAACCCTATCTTTATTTAACACAAGAGTTAACTAGTGATACAATGTGTGGAGATAAAGTTTTTTCATCTGTGCCTAATTACACCTCGGTCTGGTATAGAATGTCCAATACGTCGATAATGAGAGAGCGAGAGAGAGAGAGAGAGAGAGAGAGAGAGAGAGAGAGAGAGAGAGAAAGAATTTTATTATAAGACGTCGTTCCTACAGGGATGTATATTACAATTCGTATGAAGCATATTAAATGCATATAACAATTTATAGTAAGGTTTTAAGTTAATATTTTGGTAGCTTATTCTACAGTATTCTACAGGGTGGATTTCTCAGTCATATGTCAACACGTTTTGTTATGTTTAATGAATTGCCATCGTGTTTGAGGTCTCATAGTAAAAAAAAAAAAAACGTCACTTTGGAGAGACATAAGAACCTATCCCAATTTTCATCATTAATCTTTAGTTCCTAAGGTGAGTGAGGCATATCTATTTACACATCACCAAACCACAACACTCAACACGCTTACTGTACTTGTGGCGTCCACTCTATTAGGTTAAAAATGCTAGTTTCTTACTAATCTACTTTAGTTTTCATTATATGCAAAGAAATATTAGTAAAAAAAAACATGTTTAGGGCTGAAAAAATTTGAAATATGAGGGACTGGGAACCAATTTGAATTATTCACATTAATTATTAAATTCCGCTATCGCGTTTTCCGTTATCGCATTTTCCGCTATCTTGTTTTCCGTTATCGCATTTTCCGCTATCTTGTTTTCCGCTATCAGGTTTTCCGCTATCTTGTTTTCCGCTATCAGGTTTTCCGCTATCTGGTTTTCCGCTATCTTGTTTTCCGCTATCTTGTTTTCCGCTATCTTGTTTTCCGTTATCGCATTTTCCGCTATCTTGTTTTCCGCTATCCGGTTTTCCGCTATCTTGTTTTCCGTTATCGCATTTTCCGCTATCTTGTTTTCCGCTATCTTGTTTTCTGCTATCTTGTTTTCCGTTATCGCATTTTCCGCTATCAGGTTTTCCGCTATCGCATTTTCCGCTATCTTGTTTTCCTTTATCGCATTTTCCACTATCTTGTTTTCCGCTATCCGGTTTTCCGCTATCACGTGCTACTTATGGCACCAATTATGTGCGATAGCGGAGGGATGACTGTATCACTGTATATATATTGTATACTGTATATATAAATGTCTCAGCCATACACCAGCAGACTGACTAATACCTATCATAATAATAATACAACATTTTAATAATAATTTCTGTATAAAAGTTTGTTTATATTTTACAATCGTTCTTGAAGTAGAAGCGAGTGAATTTCAAAGTTTTTATTTTATTGACTTTTCTATTCAAATAATTATTATTATAATATAATTTATGGTATAAGGAGTTTAACTTTATTTTATTTTTTTATGTCGTATTTGAATGTGTTATTTTTATACTATTTGTTTGTATATAATTATAAAGAATTTTATTTACTTAATCTATCTATGCTTAGATTTATTAATAAGTACAGTGTAGTTAAAAGTTACCCTTCACCATATAATTCTCTCTCTCTCTCTCTCTCTCTCTCTCTCTCTCTCTCTCTCTCTCTCTCTCTTTTTTTCCCATGATTACTGTAATATATTTTCCGTTTAAACTTAAAGCTACTGTATATTATATTCTTGCCTGCCTTCTCTAATCTATCTATCTATCTATATCTATCTGAGGCATACTAATCAGCACTGTATGTCATAGTAGACCACTTCACGTATATATCAGTATACAGTAAGTAGCCAATTAAATATCTCAATGTTATTATTCATTTAAACACAGTATGAAAAATTTGTAGATTATTCCTATGTATATATAGCCAAGATTTAATCAGTATAAGTAGCCAATTAAATATCTCAATGTTATTACGTATTCATTTAAACACAGTATGAAAAATTTGTAAGATTATTCCTATGTATATACAGCCAAGATTTAATTAACTAAACATTATGTATGACTTTGTAAGATTATTCCTATGTATATACAGCCAAGATTTAACTAAACATATTACAAAATGTTTAAGGTGATAAAATTAATCCTTTGTAGCCAATATTTAACTACAAAACTATATTACATTATTTATGAATTGGTAAGATTAATTCTATGTATAGCCAAAATTTAACTAAACATATTACAAAATGTTTAAGATGATAAAATTAATCCTTTGTAGCCAAGATTTGCTATTATTTTTATTATTATTGTTGTTATAATATATACAGTAGGTCAAAGAATAACATAGACACCACCATTATTATTATTATTATTATTATTATTATTATTATTATTATTGTTGTTTTTATAATATATACAGTCGGCCAAAGAATAACATTGGTACCTGAAACGTGAAGTGGTCTGTGGCCCGTAGTTTAAAAAAATTGAGGTCCCTTACTGGAGCTCTATGAACCCTCCAAACTACTCCAGGCAACAACAGATTCCCTATTCCCGCACCCCCCCAAGCCTGTCCCCTACTCCCACACCCCCTTACTGGAGCTCTATGAACCCTCCAAACTACTCCAGGCAACACAACCCTTCAATGTTTCTAATAGGGAATCTGTTGTTGCCTGGAGTAGTTTGGAGAATTCATAGAGCTCCAGTAAGGGACCTCGAATTATTTTATTTAAACTACGGGTCTGTAATTCCTGTACCAGCCTAATCTATCTATGGCTGTTTGTGTGTGTGTGTGTGTGTCACTCCCTAAATTTTGTATTGTAATTTGTAGTGTGAATGCAATTGTTAACATTTTCCCTATATACCACCATCTTAATTCCTTATTACAGTATTGACGGGGGTGTGGGAGTAGGGGACAGGCTTGGGGGGGTGCGGGAATAGTGGGAGAAAGGCTCGGGGTGGACAGAAAGCTTGTCTCCCTTTTCCCGCACCCCCTAACCCCCCCCCCCCCCAAACCCCCCCCCCCCAAGCCTGTCCCCCTACTCCCGCACCCCCTAAACCCCCCCCCAAGCCTGTCCCCTTATTCCCGCACCCCCTCACCCTCTCCTACTGTCCAATTATAACCCTTATATATATATTCTGAAAATTTTGGCAAGAAACTATAAAACATTTACCTGGGTTATATAGTTTGTCAGTTTGCCAATAATAATAATAATATAATAATTTTAGTTAATTAAAAAAAACATTCTAATATATACAGTAATTAAGATATCAACAAGTCATTTAGATTATTATTATTATTATCATTCATTAGTGAAAGATAGTCAATTGAATATCTTGTGTTGTTATTGATTTTAACACAGTAAATAAATAAAATAAATACGTATACTGACTTGAATATATATGTTTGTTAAGGGTTCAACTTTCCCTATACAGTATTTCCCTGTATTGTATGAGTGCATGGGATATACAGTATACAGTATTACCATAAATGTATTGTTGATAAAGCTCTCAGATAGTTAACAATTATTCAGATGTGAAGAAAATAATAATAATAAGAAAATAATGATGCAATTATTCAGATGTGAAGAAAATAATAATAAGAAGAAAATAATGATAAGTATTAATTAGCGTATTTTAAACTCTGCAATTATTCAGATGTGAAGAAAATAATAATAATAAGAAAATAATTATAAGTATTAGCATATATTTTGATGACAATTTATCAGTGTTGTTGCAATTATTCAGATGTGAAGAAAATAATAATAAGAAGAAGAAAATAATGATACGTATTAATTAGCGTATTTTGACGACAATTTATCAGTGTTGTTAAGAACAGACTTTTACTATAAAAAAAAATATGGTGATAACTGATTCAAAAGTCTAATTTATATATAATTATAAACGTGATAGATAAATGTATGTAGCACTGATTATATATTTTTATTTTTTTGAAGAGGTGAATTAGGTACAAAGATGTGTAGGTACAAAATACAGTCTCTTTATTTATATCTCACCCAGGATAGAGAAAGTAAAGATAAAAACTAACTATCCTTTTGTCTGATGGTTAATAATAATTTTGTTGTTAAATAAGTAATTACACTCTCCTCTCTTTTTATGGGAGTTTAAATTATGCGAATTTGAAATAGTGCGTATCATGAAAAAAATGAAATAAATGCAATTTACATGAACTCTTAAAATAACAGGAACAAGGAGGCTCCATTTTCAAGTTAAAGTACCATTATTTCTTATGGAAATGTACAATTTACTTTATGCAAAAAAATTCACTTTATGCGACACAACCCTTCACCAACCTAACCTGTAATAAAAAAAGAGCAGAGTGTACAGTACAGTATGTACTATAGTTGTCAAATATAAACAAACAAAGAGTGAGATAAAGAGAACAAACAACATACTTCACCTTCTCTTCCCTCCATTAGTTAAGTTATAATTGTGTGAGTGTGTGTTTGCATTGGTCTGTGAGCCACTAACCCTTCCCTAACCTATACCTTATGTCCCCTTCCTTATACCTTATGTACAGTTGACAAAAAAGGTATTGTGACAACTATTGATACAACATTAAATATACTAATGTCCATAGTTGTTTGTAGGGATTATAAGTATGTATTACAGAAGGATATGTATATTTCCTTCTGTTATACATGTTTATCTGTTATACATGTTTATAAGTATGTATTACAGAAGGATATGTATATTTCCTTCTGTAATACATACTTATAATCCCTACAAACAACTATGGACATTAATATATTTAACGTTGTATCAAGAGTTGTCGCAATACCTTTTTTGGCAACTGTACATACGTTCTTGTCGTCTGGTCTATGAAAACACCTTAAGCTTGATGTGGTCAACGTTGTCTCGCGTTTAATGGAAACATAATTGGTTTGTCCCTGTCCTAACCTATACCGGCCGTCTTAATGAAAATAGACTTATAATACAGTATTACCATTATAAATTTATACCTATTCCTTCATCCTATCCCTATTACCATTATAAATTTATACCTATTCCTTCGTCCTATCCCTACAGTATTGCCATTTTAAATTTATACCTATTCCTTCATCCTATCCCTATTACCATTATAAATTCCTACCTATTCCTTCATCCCTTTATCCCTCCACTCCACTCCTCTCCTCTCCTCCGTCCCTCCATCCTTCCCTCCATCCCTTCATCCCTCCATCCTTCCCTCCATCCCTCCTTCCTTCATCCCTCCATCCCTCTGTCCTTCCTTCCACTCCTCTCCCCTCCCCTCCTTCCTTCCCTCCCCTCCTTCCTTCCCTCCCCTCCTTCCTTCCCTCCCCTCCTTCCTTCCCTCCCCTCCTTCCATCCCTCCCTCCTTCCATCCCTCCTTCCTTCCCTCCATCCCTCCATCCTTTCCCTCCTTCATTCATTCCATCCCTCCTTCCCTCCATCCGTCCTTCCCTCCCTCTCCTCCATCCATCTCTCCCTCCATCCCTCTTTCCCTAACCTAAGTGATGTTCTTTGTTGTCGAGTTGTTGGTGGCAGACTTTAAAACCTTGCTGAGGAGATGTGTTGTTGGTGTGTATGTTGTTGTTGTTTCCCTGAGAGGTCCTGGAGCACGTCTGTCTGCCGCTCTACCTTCATGTCTGTCTGTGTGTTTATATCCATTTGCTGTGAGGTATACAGTTGCTTTCATTACACGTGGGTGGTAACATTCATTTACATACTGTGTTTACATATTTTACACTTGTGGTCATTGCTAACCAGTGGTGTACTTGTACTATAGTTTCATTATTATTGACATCAACTTATTTTAACCCACATTAGCTCAGTACATACGGTAATTACATATGTACAGTTGCCAAAAAAGGTATTGTGACAAATCTTGATGGAACTTTAACCCAAGTAATATCCACAACTATTTGTATGGACTATAAGCATGTATAACAAAAGGAAATATACATATCCTTCTGTAATACATACTTATAAACATGTATAACAGAAGGAAATATACATATCCTTCTGTAATACATACTTATAAACATGTATAACAGAAGGAAATATACATATCCTTCTGTAATACATACTTATAAACATATATAACAGAAGGAAATATACATATCCTTCTGTAATACATACTTATAAACATGTATAACAGAAGGAAATATACATATCCTTCTGTAATACATACTTATAAACATGTATAACAGAAGGAAATATACATATCCTTCTGTAATACATACTTATATTTGTATGGAATATAAGCATGTATAACAGAATTTATGTACTGTATATTTATGTAAAGCTATAAAGTCGCTCTAGTATTGTACTGTATATAATTATAACTTAAGCCTATATTCTAACCCAAGTCTAATTCCAGTAGGTATAACATTTGTTTTGGGTTTGTGCGTAGGAATTAAGGAAGTACATTTTAACCTCGATATAACGGACTAATATGTGCGGATGTACGTTAAAGCGACGAATTTTTAAGAGGGGTACGAAATTAAAAAAAAATAATTTTGTGTATGTACAAAAATGAACACAAAATACAGATATATCTACATAAATAAGTATGTAATGATGTGTAAATAATGTACCTACTGTATAATGTAAAAAAAAAATATAATAGAAAAAAATTGAGAAACCAAAATTCAGACAAATAAAAAAAATCTCCAGCGGATTGTCTGTTGCATCAGAAATACGTTGTATCCAAAATCCGTTATATCGGGGTCCGTTAAATAGAGGTTTAACTGTAACTGTATTGTGAGGTGGTGATAATCTAGTCTATACTTAATTAATAATATTTTGGGTTTGTGCGTAGGAATTAATTAAGGAAGTAATTGTGAGGTGGTGATAATCTACGTAGTCTATACCTAATGATGTACAGTTGCCAAAAAAGGTATTGTGACAAATCTTGATGGAACTTTAACCCTAGTAATATCCACAACTATTTGTATGGACTATAAACATGTATAACAGAAGGAAATATACATATCCTTCTGTAATACATACTTATAAACATGTATAACAGAAGGAAATATACATATCCTTCTGTAATACATACTTATAAACATGTATAACAGAAGGAAATATACATATCCTTCTGTAATACATACTTATAAACATGTATAACAGAAGGAAATATACATATCCTTCTGTAATACATACTTATAAACATGTATAACAGAAGGAAATATACATATCCTTCTGTAATACATACTTATAAACATGTATAACAGAAGGAAATATACATATCCTTCTGTAATACATACTTATAAACATGTATAATAGAAGGAAATATACATATCCTTCTGTAATACATACTTATAAACATGTATAACAGAAGGAAATATACATATCCTTCTGTAATACATACTTATAAACATGTATAACAGAAGGAAATATACATATCCTTCTGTAATACATACTTATAAACATGTATAATAGAAGGAAATATACATATCCTTCTGTAATACATACTTATAAACATGTATAACAGAAGGAAATATACATATCCTTCTGTAATACATACTTATAAACATGTATAACAGAAGGAAATATACATATCCTTCTGTAATACATACTTATAAACATGTATAACAGAAGGAAATATACATATCCTTCTGTAATACATACTTATAATCCCTACAAACAACTATGGACATTAATATATTTAATGTTGTATCAATAGTTGTCACAATATCTTTTTTGGCAACTGTACTATACATGTACTTATATGTAGTACTGTACTAGGTAGTTATACAATACTGAAGGTACACACATGTAAAATAAATATTGTGTGTTATGTGTATTTACCTGTAGGCCTATACAGACTTCACAACATAAATATACATACACATACACATACAAATGTTCACATTTCATTAATTAAGGCTTGAGACAGTCAGAGAACACTTACTGAAACAACAGTAAACAATAACACAAACATTCAGGAGACAAAGCAACTTCAGAACTATATAATTAACAATAACAACAGTAAACAATAACACAAAGATTCAGGAGACAAATTAAACAACTTCAGAAATACATGTATATCATTTTGACAACAGCTGTTCAGTTTTTCAGAAAAAAAAATTATTACGAGGAAAAAAAGTTCATAAAATGTCAAAAAATAATTATACAACTATTTATTATTGTACAGTACTGTCTGTCTGTGTGTATTTGTTTTGGCATACAGAGTACAAGAAGTATTTAATACACAGACAATAATATCCTTACATCAGAGACATTTTTAGGTCCATTTTTAGGACATTTAGGCCCGTAGTTTTATTTATTTAATTTGAGGGCCCTTACTATAAGCTCTATGAAAACTCCAAACTACTCCAGGCAACAACACACACACACACACACACACACACACCCTTACTGGAGCTCTACGAATCCTCCAAAATAATCCAGTCCACAGAATCCTTCAGTATTTATATTAGGGAATCTGTTGCCTGGAGTAGTTTGGAGAATTCATAGAGCTCCAGTAAGGGTGTGTGTGTGTGTGTGTGTGTGTGTGTGTGTGTTGTTGCCTGGAGTAGTTTGGAGAATTCATAGAGCTCCAGTAAGGGTGTGTGTGTGTGTGTGTGTGTGTGTGTGTGTGTGTGTTGTTGCCTGGAGTAGTTTGGAGAATTCATAGAGCTCCAGTAAGGGTGTGTGTGTGTGTGTGTGTGTGTGTGTGTGTGTGTGTTGTTGCCTGGAGTAGTTTGGAGAATTCATAGAGCTCCAGTAAAGTAAAGACCCTCAAATTTATTTTAAACTACGGCCGTTATTCTATTCCTCAACAACAAATAATAATTATAATGAGAATATTATCTATTTTGTGGGATAGAATATTTACTGTGAAACTGCAGACAAAAAAAAACTGCTTCCCACATTACTGGAAAAAGTTTATTTTGATTAATCTTGAAATATGATAAAAACATCAATTATATATCTTGTTATTTTGGTGTTAATGTTTTACAGTTGTGATACATAATTTCTGACCAGAGTGTGAGGAGCAGAAAGCTTTGTATCGCCTGTGTGTGTGTGTGTGTGTGTGTGTGTGTGTGTGTGTGTGTGTGTGTGTGTGTGCCTGGTATTGTTCATTTCCCCCCCAACCCAGTACACCTATAGAGGCTGAGTTTGAATGTAGTGTGTGTGTGTCTGTGTGTGCGTGTGTGTGTGTGCGTGTGTGTGTGTGTGTGTGTGTGTGTGTGTGTGTGTGTGTGTCTCTGGTCAGGGATTATGTATTACAAATATACAGTCCACTATTACCAATATAATAATAATATACAGTACTTATAATTATAATGTTTGTCTGTTAAAATACAAGTTCAGTATAGATGCTGAAACTTGTTATTAATACATACAAACATACAAACATCGTCAATCGCTGTGTTACATTGTTGGACGTGGCAGTTCGTACAGTTGGACACACGTGAAGCTGGTACACCTCGCTACTTGTGAGATACCTACCTACAACAGAAAGGAAAGTAAGCAAAAGTTATATATAATAGTTTGTTGACAAGCAGACAGTAATAAATATTTTACCGTCTGTCTGTCTGTCAACAAACTCCATTTTTTTTGTTTTAACTTTCCTTTAATTTGTAGCTACTGTATCTCACAAATAACAAACCATACCAGCTTTATATGTGTCCAACCGTACACAACAACAACAACAACAAACACCGCCCGATTGGAATTACGTATTGGTGTTTGTTTCTCCAAGGTGTGTCTATATAAACTGGAATTTCTACATCTTCTATTCCCTTCCCTCCATCCTCCATCCTCTATCCTCCATCCTCCAATTATGTGTGAATGTGGATGTTTTAAGAAAGTTATATATAGGTTTATAGAAATTAATTAACAGGGTAGATTTTAAATGTCATATAAGTACATATAGCTAATAGGACTGATATGGTATGCAAGAACATTCATTTTTCGTGGTATTTACGATGGCGTGGTATTGGTACATTCTTGCATACCACTCATAGGGTCGATTCCACAGTGGTTGGTGTTGGTTTGTAAGCACACAAACGAAAGAATGTGTTATATAGCCTTGTTAATGACTTGTGGGTGAATTATTTAATGAATTTGGTGAGTAAATTATACAGTGATCATTATTATCATTATTATCTAACTGGTGGATAAATTTTGTGAATGTTGATACAGTATAGTACTAAGATTTTAGTAAATATATAATGAAGCCTTATAAGTGTGGTTGGTTGGGAAGCTAACAAACCAATATGTACACTCTGCTCTTTTTTTATTACAGGTTAGGTTGGTGAAGGGTTGTGTCGCATAAAGTGAATTTTGCATAAAGTAAATTGTACATTTCCATAAGAAATAATGGTACTTTAACTTGAAAATGGAGCCTCCTTGTTCCTGTTATTTTAAGAGTTCCTGTAAATTGCATTTATTTCATTTTTTTCATGATACGCACTATTTCAAATTCTCATAATTTAAACTCGCATAATTTAAACTCGCATAAAAAGAGAGGAGTGTATACTGTAATATATTATATACCACTGTGGAATGGACTCTATATAGACAAACATAAGAGATATTCTACCACAGCACTCCCTATGTAATGTTTCCAAACTATATAACTATATAAGTTACCATAGTCTTGTCTTCTCTGTATGTATATTCTCACATATGTAGTTTTCTAAGCACTTGTAATAACTGATAATTAACTTATCAACCTACAAAACTGCTTATAATTATTATATTATTTTTATTCTTAATTAAACTGTTTATTGGAAGTTTACATCAACTAACTAACTATCAATCAAATACAAAAATGGGTATTGTTGTACAGTTATAAGCAAGTAGGAAATACAAACTAAATACAATATATCTGTAATGTATATTGTATTGTAATATCTGGTTACTACTTAATAATAATACAGTATTATTATAAATAGCATAATAATTCTACTGGGACATTATCTGTTCTTAACAACACTGCTGGCATGAACTAGTTAGAGTAATATTGTACTAGTTCTAACAAAACTAGTTAAATTAACAGTTGGCTCCATTTACACATTGACCAACTATTATTATTATTATTACTGTACGGTATTGCTAATATTTTTTTTTTATATATACAGTACTACTAATATAAAAAAAAATTATATATACAGTATTGCTAATATAATTTATTTTATATATACAGTACTGCTAATATAATTTATTTTATATATACAGTACTGCTAATATATATTTTTTTATATATACAGTACTGCTAATATATTTTTTTTTATATATACAGTATTGCTAATATATATTTTTTTATATATATACTGCTAATATAATTTATTTTATATATACAGTACTGCTAATATAATTTATTTTATATATACAGTACTGCTAATATAATTTATTTTATATATACAGTACTGCTAATATAATTTATTTTATATATACAGTATTGCTAATATAAGTTTTTTATATATACAGTACTACTAATATAATTTATTTTATATATATACAGTACTGCTAATATAAGTTTTTTATATATATACAGTACTGTTAATATAAAAAAAATTATATATACAGTACTGCTAATATAATTTTATTTATATATACTGGTAATATAATTTTTATTTATACTATACTATTCTAACAACAACAAAAACAAAAAAACAACAACAACACTCTTAAATAGCGATCTGAGAGCTTCATTAAATTACTGTCTGTCTGTCTATTTGTCTGTCTGTCTATCTATTTGTCTGTCTGTCTGTCTGTGTGTTCTTTTTCCCCGACGCACCACTAAACTAAGACTCTTTTATTTCCCTCCTCCCCTTTCCTTTTTTCTCTACAGGGCCGAAGTGGCTTTAAGGTAATTTCACCTTTATTCACGTTATCTTATGCCCAGGTTTATAATTATATATATATACAGTATTATTATTTATTTATTTATTTATATGTACAGGTATACCATTATCTATTTATTTATATATATAGTATCATTATTTATTTATTTATTTATATGTACAGGTATACCATTATCTATTTATTTATAGGTACAGGTATACCATTATCTATTTATTTATTCACGTTATCTTATGCCCAGGTTTATTATTATATATATATACAGTATCATTATTTATTTATTTATTTATATGTACAGGTATATCATTTTCTATTTATTTATAGGTACAGTATCATTTTCTATTTATTTATTCACGTTATCTTATGCCCAGGTTTATAATTATATATATACAGTATCATTATTTATTTATTTATATATACAGTATCATTATTTATTTACTTATATGTACAGGTATACCATTATCTATTTATTTATACATACAGTATCATTATCTATTTATTTATATGTACAGGTATATTATTATCTATTTATTTATATGTACAGGTATATTATTATCTATTTATTTATATGTACAGGTATATTATTTTCTATTTATTTATTCACGTTATCTTATGCCCAGGTTTATTATTATATATATATACAGTATCATTATTTATTTATTTATTTATATGTACAGGTATATCATTTTCTATTTATTTATATGTACAGGTATATCATTTTCTATTTATTTATTCACGTTATCTTATGCCCAGGTTTTTAATTATACATATATACAGTATATCATTATCTATTTATTTATATGTACAGGTATACCATTATCTATTTATTTATATATACAGTATCATTATCTATTTATTTATATGTACAGGTATATCATTTTCTATTTATTTATTTAATTAATTAATGGAGAGGAGTACAGTATAATTCTATAATGTATGTGTGATTATTTTGAGTTTAGTTGGGTAGATTATCCCTTCCCTCATTTTGCCTTGCCTTTTGCCTTTCCTTTCCTTCCCTTCCCTTCCCTTCCCTTCCCTCATTTCTCCTTTCCCTGCCTTTCCTTTCCTTTCCTTTCCTTTCGCTTCTCCTTTCCTTTTCTTTCCTTCCCTACCCTTTCCTTTTCTTTCCTTTTCTCTCCCTTCCTTCCTCCCTCTCCCTTTTTTTTCCCTTCCTCCCTCCATTTTCTCCCATTTTTTCCCTTCCCTACCCTCCCCTTCCCCTCCTTTCCTTTCCTTTCCTTTCCTTTCCTTTCCTTTCCTTTCCTTTCCTTTCCTTTCCTTTCCTTTCCTTTCCTTTCCTTTCCTTTCCTTCCCTTTCCAAATTAATTATCACTTCCTCCCTATCTACCATCTTCCCTCCCTGATAAAATATGATACAATAAAATGCTTATGGTTCACTGAAAGCTGTAATGGTTAGGATAGAGTAATTTTAAAATGTTTATATTTTCTTTAAACAAATATTTAAAAAAAAAAAAAAAAAAAAAAAATATGTCGCATCTCTTACATTAATTCATCATAAAAAAAAAAAAAAAAAAAAAAAAAAAAAAATCTTCCTCCTCTTCTTTTTTGTTTACTCGGATAAAAGTTCGCTTTGGAAATTTCGTTTTATTTTACGTTGGTTGGTTTAAATAATCTGATTTTAGGATTATTTCTTTAGTCTGTGTGTGTGTGTAGGTTTTATGTTTTTGTATATAATTGTGGTTTTGTTGAATTAAATAAACACTTGATTGAGGCCTTTGTGTAAATATAAATAAATAACTGGGTGTTTTGTTGTTTACTCATATTAAATACAGGCCTAATTTAATGTAGGTAGATAAAGTATGTGGTTGTGTAAATATTTCCATTTTTTTCTTCATCATGTAAATATATCCAAAATGTAAATACTTCATTCACGCTATAAGGCTTTGTGTAAATCATTGTTGTTTTTGTTGTTAATTGTGCTAAATATTCACTTTAGGCTTTAGCTATTGATGTTAATTGTTGTGCTAAATCTTTACTTTAGGCTTTAGCTATAGATGTTAATTGTTGTGCTAAATCTTTACTTAAGGCTTTAGCTATAGATGTTAATTGTTGTATCATAATGAGTCTTGCTTGCTGTATACTCGGCTTCTCTCTCTCTCTCTCTCTCTCTCTCTCTCCCACGCATCCTGTATATATTTGTGAAGGAAGGCACGGCTATACACAGAAGACATACAAACATACATACTGTACATACATACACACATGTACTGTACTCAAATTTTGGGTAAAAGAACTACGGTAAAATTTAATGTAACACGTAATATTTCATCTACTATACTGTACTCAAATTTTGGGTAAAATAATTAAATATAGCATGTAATATTTCATCTATTTATCACATAAGATAATCAAATGAGTGGGGCAGAGTTACAAAGGATATAATTTGGATAAACATATTAACATGTACTGTATATAAGGATAATGTAAAGTTTTGCCTCTTATTTTCATTGGTTCAACTTGATCTCTTTTGCATTAAGAAAAAATTGTATATATGAGTTGACAATTAAGTTTCTATTTCGTGGGAATATGTACCGTAAATATAAATAGTAAATATTACAAGTTTTCACTATTTACAGCTACCCAAACTTTTTATTTCTTATGTATTAAAAGTCGTACAGTAAATAGTACAAGTTTTTACTACAGTAATTACTAATTTAATAATATTTACTCTGACCTTTTGTGTATTAAGAGACCTTCCTTCACACACCACTACCTACTCCTACTACTCCTCCTACTCCCCCTACTCCTACTCCTCCTACTCTTCACTCCATAGAACACACACAACCTGCCTGCATGCTAATTAATTATAAGTATGTATTAAAATTGACTTGCAGTAACCTTAATGTTTAATCTTTTCATTATGTGGTACAGTATCATTTTTTCCATTGGTTGCTGAGTGGAATTCCTCACACGGTGTTTTTTTTTTTTTTTGTACAGTGAGGAATAATATTTTTTTTTTTACTTCCAGCGTTTTTTTGGCGACCAGAAAATTTAACGTCCTCCGAGATTTTTTTTTTTTTTTTTTTTTTTTTTTTCTCTTTTTCACAACTATCTAAGTGTGTGTGACATTTTTCTACGGATTTTTTTGATTGAAAATGATGGCAGCTTTGGTGGCTAATTTTTTTTTTTACTGTAGTGTGTAGAACTGGTTAATTAACTAATGCATAAATCACCTTTACAGAAATGTTTCATAGACCGAGAGAAAAATATTTAAAATGAATTAAAATGAATTAAAATTAATTAAAATGAATTAAAATGAATTAGGCTCGTCATTGGATATACTCAAATTTTTTCTCTTTTTATATGTGATGTTATGTGCGTAATTTTGTTAATGTAATTCTCAATGAAAATACATAATTATTGCAGTCTTTAAAATCTTTTATATGTGCGTAATTTTGTTAATGTAATTCTCAATGAAAATACATAATTATCGCACTCTGTAATTTCCATGCTACCATATTCAATTTACTATAAGCCATCCTTTTTTAATGTTTAATAAATATTTATTATTGACACATTAATAAATAATGTACATATATATATATATAATATTTTGTTAATAAATGATGTAAACAAACAATTCTCTATTCTGTTATATAATAAAAAGAAATAAAAGGTTGGCTTATGTACAAAATAATATATAATACAGTACTTGTATAAAAAATTGGACGAGACTTTAGATATTCACTAAAATTAATCTTTCTATATTAAATATCACTGTTAAATTACTCATTGCACATTATCATCATATAAAATAAAAACTCTTTATAATATTATCTTTGAATCATTTTGTAAAGGTTGATGAAAATTGAGGCTATTATATATTTAAATTTGCATTATACGTATATTATTTCCTCCCTTTTCTTACTAATATGAAAAAATTGTTGTTCCCATTTTTTGTCTTTCATATTATAATAATCTTTTAGCATGGGCATGTTAAAAAAAACTCCAATTCATATTTAGCTTAGAAGTGCATTAACTAATACAATGTTTTTTATTCTTTCTCCCTCTACCCTTTCTTCCTCCCTTCCTTCCTTCCTTCCTTCCTTTCTCCTGTTATACCTATTCCTTCCTTCCTTCCTTCCTTCCTCCTGTTATACCTATTCCTTCCTTCCTTCCTTCCTTCCTTCCTTCCTTCCTTCCTTCCTTCCTTCCTTCCTTCCTTCCTTCCTTCCTTCCTTCCTTCCTTCCTTCCTTCCTTCCTTCCTTCCTTCCTTCCTTCCTTCCTTCCTTCCTTCCTTCCTTCCTTCCTTCCTTCCTTCCTTCCTTCCTTCCTTCCTTCCTTCCTTCCTTCCTTCCTTCCTTCCTTCCTTCCTTCCTTCCTTCCTTCCTTCCTTCCTTCCTTCCTTCCTTCCTTCCTTCCTTCCTTCCTTCCTTCTGTTATACCTTTTCCTTCCTTTATCATTAATAATTATTAAATATTAATAATTATATTCCAAATAATTTCCCTCCAACTTTGTTTTTGTTTTTTTTGGTATCTTTTTTTGCTAAATATTTTTCTAAATAATTGTTTGTTTATATATTTTGTTTCCCTCCTATTTATGTCTTATTATCCTTCTTTTTTTTTTATCTTTGGTTCATTCCTCCTTTCTTGTACTTTCTTCCATACTTCTTTCTTATTTTGTCCCTACCCCTACCCACACACACCCTACTCCTATCCCTACCCTTACACACCCTACTCCTGCCCCTACTCCTACCCCTACACACACCCTACTCCTGTCCCTACCCCTCCCCAATACACACACCCTACTCCTGTCCCTACCCCTCCCCAATACACCCTACTCCTGTCCCTACCCCCCTAATACACCCTACTCCTGTCCCTACCCCCACACACACCCACACACACCCTACTACTGTCCCTACCCCCTCAATACATCCTACTCCTGTCCCTACCCCTACCCACACACACCCTACTCCTGTCCCTACCCCCTCAATACACCCTACTCCTGTTCCTACCCCCCCTACCCACACACACCCTACTCCTATCCCTACCCCTCCCCAATACACCCTACTTCTGTCCCTACCCTTACCCACACACACACACAATATATCCTACTCCTGTCCCTACCCCCTCAATACACCCTACCCCTACCCCTCCAATACCCCCCCTACTCCTACCCACACACACACCCCCACACCCCCATGCAGGAACGAGCAGACGTGGAGTGGAAGTTTGCCCGTAGTAAACTGTGGATCAGCTTCTTTGAGGAAGGAGGCACGTGTCCACCTCCGTTCAACATCATCGCTACACCCAAGAGTATATACTACCTCTTCCATTGGTTCTACAAGAAGTTCTGTGGTCAAACAAAGTCCGCTAAGAAGGAACATATGCGCACCATCAGGGTAAGTGGGAAGAGGAGGATAATAAATATAATGGGTATTTTTACAGAATGCTGTGTACTGTGTAATGTAATGGGTACTTTTACAGAATGCTGTGTACAGTATAATGTAATGGGTACTATTACAGAATGCTGTGTACAGTATAATGTAATGGGTACTGTTACAGATTGTGAAAGGAAGGAAGGAAAGGAAGGAAGGGTGAGTGGGAAGAGGATAAATATAATGGGTATTTTTACAGAATGCTGTGTACGATGTAATGTAATGGGTACTGTTACGGAATGCTGTGTACAGTATAATGTACATGTAATGAGTACTGTTACTGATTGCTATGAAGGAAAAGTAGGAAAGAAGGAAGGAAAGGAAGGAAGGAAGATTAGGGTGAGTGGGAAGAGGATAAATATAATGGGTATTGTTACAGATTGTGAAGGAAATGAAGGAAGGAAGGAAGGAAAGGGGAGGGGAAGAATGTGTTGTTGTTGTTGTTGTTGTGTTGTTTATGGGGGCCAATGTGTGTGTGTGTGTTTGTTTGTTTGTTTGTTTGGGTGTGAAGCCCCTCCCTCCTTTCTCCTCCCCCCCCCCCATACAGTTCATTAATTTTGGACTTGTGTGTGTGTGTGTGTGTCATGCCTACATAAAAAATATTGTTTGTGTGTGTTTGTTTTTGTTATTTTGTGTTTATTATAAATAGTTTGTTGATATTATTGTCGTCAGCGATGGCAGTGTGGTGTTGGTGTGTTGTGGTGTGGTGTGGTGTTGGTGTGGTGTTGGTGTGGTGTGGTGTTGGTGTGGTGTGGTGTGGTGTTGGTGTGATGTGGTGTGGTGTTGGTGGTGTTGGTGTGTTGGTGTTGGTGTGGTGTGTGGTGTTATGTGGTGTTGGTGTTGGTGTGGTGTTGGTGTTGGTGTTGGTGTGGTGTGGTGTTATGTGGTGTGGTGTTGGTGTTGGTGTGGTGTTGTGTGTTGGTGTTGGTGGTGTTGGTGTGGTGTGATGTTGGTGTGGTGTGTTGGTGTTGGTGTTGGTGTGGCTGAGGTATTACAGTATTGGTGTAGGGAATCAGTCATTGTCTTTTTGGCTTGGCTGACTGTGTGCTTGTTATTTCTCTCTTGTTGATTTGAATTATAATTATTTTATTTGTTTTTGTATTTTTTTTGTACTTAAGTATACATAAATAGGTATGTAATGATGTGTAAATAATATACCTACTGTATAATGTAAAAAATATAATAGGAAAAAATAGAGAAACCAAAATTCAGACAAAAAAAAATCTCCAGCGGATTGTGTCCGAAATAACCGAAATCCGAAATAACGGGGTCCGAAATAACGAGGTTTAACTGTAACAGCAAATGACCAGCCCCAGCACTGAGAGGGACACATGCAGGCTCTAACTCACATAAACACAAGACTTTAGCTGAAAACTTTGATGGAAATAGTGTGAAAATTCAACCAAAATCACGACGAGTTGAGATTTAACATTGTCGACAAAATATTTTACGAGGGGAAAGTTTTGTGTTGGTAAATCTAGAGTATGTAAATGATTTCTCCAAACTACTCCAAGCAACAACAACAACAACAATAGAACACCATTATTTTCGCTCATCTGTGTGTCCTGTTGTTTCCTGGCATACTTTGGAGGAATCAAGGCACTCCAATGTAACAAAAAATAATTATGTACCTCTTTTTTTAATTAAGTCTTATTTAATTTCATTTTTGTCGTACATTCTCTTTCATCACAACATTCGGGTTTTTCCTTTTTTATCATCAAACTGTAATTATTTGATATTTGACTTTATATATATGTATGTTGTCATTGGTGTAATGTTCAGCCACTTAATAATAATAATAATAATAATAATAATAATAATAATAATAATAATAATAATAATAATAAAATCCACCGACAGTTTCCTTCCATCGTAGTAAATAATTATCTTGGTAATAAAGAACAACACGTGTATGATTTTGCACCACCTCATAATAATAATAATAATAATAATAATAATAATAATAATAATAATAATAATAATAATAATAATAATAATAATAATAATGATAATCTTGGTAATAAAGAACAACACGTGTATGATTTTGCACAACCTCATAATAATAATAATAATAATAATAATAATAATAATAATAATAATAATAATAATGATAATAATAATGATAATAATAATGATAATAATAATAATAATAATAATAATAATAATTGAGGGGGTTGAGTTGACGTAAGGTGTTGTTGTTGTTGTTGTTGTATGATAATAAATATTTTGATATGATACTGATTTATTTATACGATGGAAGGAAGGAAAGTGTGGGTGGATATTTGACTGTGGCTGTACATGTATAAATATTATACAGTGTTGTGTATCATTCAGTCTATCTATCTATCTATCTATCTATCAGAGCTACAGATAGATAGATAGATAGATTGTGTTGTGTATCATTCAGTCTATCTATCTATCTATCTATCTATCTATCAGAGCTATAGATAGATAGATTGTGTTGTATATCATTCAGTCTATCTATCTATCTATCTATCTATCTATCAGAGCTATAGATAGATAGATAGATAGATAGATTGTGTTGTTTATCATTCAATCTATCTATCTATCTATCTATCTATCTATCTATCTATCAGAGCTATAGATAGATAGAAAGAGATTGTGTTGTTCTATCTATCTATCTATCAGAGCTATAGATAGATAGATAGATAGATAGATTGTGTTGTTCTATCTATCTATCTATCAGAGCTACAGATAGATAGATAGATAGATAGATTGTGTTGTTCTATCTATCTATCTATCAGAGTTATAGATAGGTAGATAGATAGATTGTATTGTTCTATCTATCTATCTATCAGAGCTATAGATAGATAGATAGATAGATTGTGTTGTTCTATCTATCTATCTATCAGAGCTATAGATAGATAGATAGATAGATAGATAGATAGATAGATTGTGTTGTTTTTACCTGGGACCTTCCATACCTTTCTTCTCAACAAACTATATTTTTCTCTACCAACAGAAAATTAAATACTGTTGCATATTAAATTAGCAAATGCATGAGAAGGTTAATATGTGAGTGGCAAGTGGTGCATTAAGTTAAGGGCAGAGTACTATATATTTTTGGTACATTGGAGTGCCTTGATTCCTCCAAAGTATGCCCTAAAACAGTTAACAAAAATAATGGTGTTCTGTTGTTGTTGCTTGGAATAGTTTGGAGGATTCAGTTGCTCCAGATTTACCAACACTGTACTTACCTTTAATTAACAGCCAAGGTTAGTTATAGGCAGAGGAGATTATTATTATATTTTGAGGTTTATGTATGTACAGTTTGGGTTACGAGTGAAAGCTACGGTACGGTACTATTACAAATAAGAGTACTGTACTCTACTGTACTGTACTGTACTGTATTCAGCTCTAGCTAGTACAGTCATCCCTTTGTAGTCTCTGGGTTGATTCCACAGTGGTTGGTGTTGGTTTGTAAGCACGCAAACGAAAGAAAGTTAGCCGTTTAAATGACTTTTGGGTGAATTATTTAATTAATTTGGTTTGTAAACACACAAACAAAATAATATTGGCCTTGTTAATGACTTCTAGGTGAATTATTTAATTAATTTGGTTTGTAAACACACAAACGAAAGAAAGTTAGCCATGTAAATAACTTGTGGGTGAATTATTTAATGAATTTGGTGAGTAAACTATACAGTGATCATTATTATCATTATTATTATCATTATTATCATTATTATTATTATTATTATCTAACTGTTGGATAGATGTTGTGAATGTGGATACTGTACTCAACTTTTGGAAAATAATGAAGCCTTACAAGTGTGGTTGGTTGGTTGGGAAGCTAACAAACCAATACCACTGTGGAATCGCCTCTCTGTCCTCATATTCCATTTAATAATACAATAATGTGTTGTACATTATGTTTAGTCGTAGTGAAGATGTCTGGTATCTTCACTACGAATCTTTAACCACACGTTTATCTCTTGACAAATATTTTCAGTTCGTCTTGATAAACAGAACCATTACAGATATTAAAGAGAGAGAGAGAGAGAGAGAGAGAGAGAGAGAGAGAGAGAGAGAGAGAGAGAGAGAGAGAGAGAGAGAGAGTTAAGGTTTACATTAGAGAGAGAGAGAGAGAGAGAGAGAGAGAGAGAGAGAGAGAGAGAGAGAGAGT
Source organism: Petrolisthes manimaculis (assembly GCA_034508575.1). Lineage (NCBI taxonomy): Eukaryota > Metazoa > Arthropoda > Malacostraca > Decapoda > Porcellanidae > Petrolisthes > Petrolisthes manimaculis. The sequence continues at coordinate 210,408 of JAWZYT010000973.1, read as the reverse complement.
GATAATGATTATAACCAATGGCGTCGCGAAGAGGGGGGCTGGGGGGGGGCATATATCCCTGGGGGGCAGCTTTTAGGGGGGGGCATATATCCCTGGGGGGCAGCATTTAGGGGGGTGCGCCAATTACCAATTTGAAGTTGGGGAAAATTAAATTGCTTTGTTAACAGTTTTTTTTACACCAAAGTGAATCTGAAATAATGAAGTTAAATATTTACTGAAAATATTACATGTGAATTCAAGCCATATTTTAATTTATTTTTTCTTTATATTAATTCCGAAACTTTACTTTGAGATTAGAATTCATTAGTATTCACGTAAAAATAAATTAGATGAATAATTAATTTTTAAGGAGTAAAAATTTTAAAAGAATAATTTATTTTTAAGGAGTAAAGATTTTAATAATTCGTTTCCAAGTGGTTTTAAATTGCTTCTATGATTACTCTATAAATACTGTACCTCAATTGATTACTCTTTGTATATCATACGTAATAATGTCTTCAATGTCAATCTTTGTATATCATACGTAATAATGTCTTCCCTGTTACACTCTCCTCTTTTTTTATATATACAGGTTAGGTTGGTGAAGGGGTCGCATAAAGTGAATTTTGCATAAAGTAAATTGTACATTTCCATAAGAAATAATGGTACTTTAACTTGAAAATGGAGCCTCCTTGTTCCTGTTATTTTAAGAGTTCCTGTAAATTGCATTTATTTCATTTTTTTCATGATACGCACTATTTCAAATTCGCATAATTTAAACTCGCATATAAAGAGAGGAGAGTATATATGTTTACAACTTCCATACATAATTGAGAGAATGTATGTTTTTCTTAGGATTTTTTCTTCAGGTATTCCATTAAATTCATATTTTGAAATCACCAATACTGTACTCCCTTATTATAGCAGATATGACTTTTTCCTTCAGCTATATGCAAAGTCAGCAGATAGTTTTTTTTTTTTTTTTTTTTTTTTTTTTTTCCCGGAAAAATTGGGGCGCCATAACTTTTTTTTTTTTTTTTTTTTTTTTTTTTTTTTTTTTTTTTTTTTTTTTTTTTTAATTGGGGCGCCAACAACCCTCGTGACGCCACTGGTTATAACCTTGGATAAAGTTCTATTTAATAATTTCTAACATACCTTTCCCTCCCTTACAACATACTGTATACTCGTGATATATAATTTCTGACCAGAGTGTGTGTGTGTGTGTGTGTGTGTGTGTGTGTGTGTGTGTGTGTGTGTGTGTGGTATTGTTCATTTCCCCCCCAACCCAGTACACCTATAGAGGCTGAGTTTGAATGTAGTGTGTGTGTGTCTGTGTGTGTGTGTGTGCGTGTGTGTGTGTCTGGTCAGGGAATACATATCGTGAATGTACTGTTATGACAATTACATAGATAAATAATGATAACACTATTATATACTAATAAAATACAACATTAACCAACCCATACACAAAATGGTTAATTGACGGACAGAGAAAATAGAATAGAGAATAGAAGGGATGATTATATTGTTGCTATTGCTGTTGTTGTTATTGTTGTTGTTGTTGTTGTTTTTTGACTGACACACAACCTAAAGTAGGGACATCTATGAGGTGGTTGGTTAGTAGTAGTAGTAGTAGTAGTGGTAGTAGTAATAGTGGTGGTGGTGGTTGGTAGTAGTAGTAGTGGTGGTGGTGATGGTGGTGGTAGTAGTAGTAGTTGTAGTGGTGGTGATGGTAGTTGTAGTAGTGGTAGTAGTGGTGGTGGTGAGGGTAGTAGTGGTAGTGGTGGTAGTAGTAGTAGTAGTAGTAGTAGTAGTAGTAGTAGTAGTAGTAGTAGTAGTAGTAGTAGTAGTAGTAGTAGTAGTAGTAGTAGTAGTAGTAGTAGTAGTAGTAGTAGTAGTTGTTGTTGTTCTCCCGGGGTAGAATGGTCTCCTGTCACACACACACCCCTGTTGGTACACTCTGGTCACAGTGTATAAAACAAAGTAAAATAAAGTAGGGGTCTGTCCCTATATACCTGGACTACTGAACCACATGCCAAGGAAATGGGAGCACAGCTTACTGGAGCAGGGAGTCTGTATGTCCCTATATATATGTGTGTGTAATGTGTGTGTATGTCCCTATATGCCTGGACTACTGAAGCACATCCCAGGGTAATGGGAGCACAGCTTACTGGACCAGGGAGTCTGTATGTCCCTATATGTGTGTATGTCCCTATATGCCTGGACTACTGAAGCACATGCCAGGGTAATGGGACCACAGCTTACTGGAGCAGGGAGTCTGTATGTCCCTATATGTCCCAAGTCCATGTTACCACAAGAGTTACAAGTGGGGTCGTACCTTCCATGAGACCAACCCTGAAGGCACTATAAAGGGAAGGGAGTTTACACTGTTGTATACAAAGATATAATACACCCCTTGTGCTGGCAGTCCACAAAGCAGTAAATATAAGGCACCATAAGGGACAGGGAGTATACACTGTTGTATAAAAAGATATAATACACACAGCAGTGGAATAAAAAAGGCCTCCGGTTGCAGTTCACCTCACGTGGGGTTTTAATCCATGTGGACAGATGTCAACAAATGTACTATAAAGTGACCAGATTCTACAACAATGTTTATTCTAGCCGTGTGTGGGATAACTAATATTCACAGAGAATAAAGTCAGCCCCACTGGGCCCTAGTAGTAGTGGTAGTAGTAGTAGTGGTGGTGATGGTAGTAGTAGTAGTAGTAGTGGTGGTGGTGGTTGGTAGTGAGTGGTGATGGTAGGTAGGTAGTTGTGGTAGTGGTGGTGGTTTGTAGTGGGTACTGTAGTTGTGGTAGTTGTGGTAGTGGTGGTGGTTTGTAGTGGTGATAGTAGGTAGTAGTAGTTGTGGTAGTGGTGGTGGTTTGTAGTGGTGATGGTGGGTACTGTAGGTAGGTAGTGGTGGTGATGGTAGGTAGGTAGTTGTGGTTGTAGTAGTAATGGTGGTGATGGTAGGTAGGTAGTTGTGGTAGTAGTAGTAGTGGTGGTGGTTTGTAGTGGTTAGTTTTTCTGAGCTGCTCCCACACTCACTCCCTCACTGTAGCCTCACATATCCGGACGTTCTATTCTTTACAGAGGAAGGCTAAGCAAGCAAGCGAAAGGGAAGTAAGATATCAGGTATGTTTGTCTTAGAACTCCCTTACTTACTTACTTCCTTCCTTACTTCCTTACTTCCTTCCTTACTTCAGTCAGTCTCGCTATAATGTATTTCTCACATATTTTCCTCCTCCTTATTATTATTATTATTATTATTATTATTATTTTGTTTTTTATATATTCTGGGTTCGTGTCTGGTTTTGTGTTTCATCTCTCCACATGTGTAACGCTTATTTTGTCTTTTGTTTTTTTGTTTTAGTGTAGGCTTTATTATCTGTCTTTGTCTGTCTGTCTGTCTGTCTGTATGTATTGCGCTGTGCTGTTGTCAGTTGCTCAGATTACACCAAGTTGTTAGTTATTAATTAAGATGTTATAGTAATTAATTCTTTTTTGGTACAGTTGTCAAAAAAGATATTGCGACAACTATTGATACAACATTAAATATATTAATGTCCATAGTTGTTTGTAGGGATTATAAGTATGTATTACAGAAGGATATGTATATTTCCTTCTGTTATACATGCTTATAAGTATGTATTACAGAAGGATATGTATATTTCCTTCTGTTATACATGTTTATAAGTATGTATTACAGAAGGATATGTATATTTCCTTCTGTTATACATGTTTATAAGTATGTATTACAGAAGGATATGTATATTTCCTTCTGTTATACATGTTTATAAGTATGTATTACAGAAGGATATGTATATTTCCTTCTGTTATACATGTTTATAAGTATGTATTACAGAAGGATATGTATATTTCCTTCTGTTATACATGCTTATAGTCCATACAAATAGTTGTGGATATTACTAGGGTTAAAGTTCCATCAAGATTTGTCACAATATCTTTTTTGGCAACTGTACATTGGAGTGCCTTGATTCCTCCAAAGTATGCCAGGAAACAACAACAGGACCACATGAACAAAAATAATGGTGTTCTGTTTAGTTGCTTGGAATAGTTTGGAGGATTCAGTTGCTCAAAAAAAAAAAAAAAAAAAAAAACTTCCAAACATTAATTTCCTCATATTTCAGAAAACTATCATTTTTTTTTTTTTTTTTTTTTTTTTTTTTTTTTTTGTATTAGCCATTTCCCACCTCCCTCAGTTCCTCCTTGTTGATTTATTTATTATATATGAAATGATCCCTAATATCTCTACTGATGGCTTATTGTAATCTGACTATAGTTCTTTATGCTTTGGAGGTGAAAACGGTTTATTTTTTAATTTATAGTATTTATTTTTAACTTCCTGTGATTTCCGCTTTCTCGCTTCTTATATTCGACTACATACTTGTGTTTATTTACTTCTTTTTCTTGTTCATTCTCTGTTCATTAATACATTATTCAAAATATGGGCACTTTACTCTTTATAAACACACACACACACACACACCATCCTCAATACTGACTTCTGCCCCTGATGTCTCCTATTTGGCACTAATAAGGAACTTGATATTGGCAGAAATTGAAGGGGTCGCATAAAGTGAATTTTGCATAAAGTAAATTGTACATTTCCATAAGAAATAATGGTACTTTAACTTGAAAGTGGAGCCTCCTTGTTCCTGTTATTTTTAAGAGTTCCTGTAAATTGCATTTATTTAATTTTTTTTCTCATGATACGCACTATTTCAAATTCGCATAATTTAAACTCACATAAAAAGAGAGGAGAGTGTATTTCATTTTTTAGTTTTTACATCATTAATTATTCCCTCCATTTTTAGTAGCTACTGTAGTTTTTTTCAATATAGTTTTCTTCATATTATAATTTTCTTCATATAGTTTTCTTCAATATAATTTTCTTCATATAATTTCTTCAATATAATTTTCTTCATATTATAATTTTCTTCATATTATAATTTTCTTCATATTATAATTTTCTTCATATAGTTTCCTTCAATATAATTTTCTTCATATAATTTCTTCATACAGTATAATTTTCTTCAATAAAATTTTCTTCAATATAATTTTCTTCAATATAGTTTTCTTCAATATAGTTTTCTTCATATAGTTTTCTTCATATAGTTTTCTTCATATTATAATTTTCTTCATATTATAATTTTCTTCATATAGTTTCCTTCAATATAATTTCTTCAATATAGTTTTCTTCATATAGTTTTCTTCATATTATAATTTTTCTTCATATAGTTTTCTTCATATAATTTTCTTCAATATAGTTTTCTTCAATATAATTTTCTTCATATATAATTTTTTAATATAGTTTTCTTCAATATAATTTTCTTCATAATTTCTTCAATATAATTTTCTTCATATAGTTTTCTTCATATAGTTTTCTTCATATAATTTTCTTCAATATAATTTCTTCATATAATTTCTTTATATTATAGTTTTCTTCATATAATTTCTTCATATTATAATTTCTTCATATAGTTTTCTTCAATATAGTTTTCTTCATATTATAGTTTTCTTCAATATAATTTTCTTCATATAATTTCTTCATATAGTTTTCTTATTATAATTTTTCTTCATATAATTTTCTTCATATAGTTTTCTTCATATTATAATTTCTTCATATAGTTTTCTTCAATATAATTTTCTTCATATAATTTCTTCATATAGTTTTCTTCATATTATAATTTTCTTCATATTATAATTTTCTTCATATAGTTTCCTTCAATATAATTTTCTTCATATAATTTCTTCATACAGTATAATTTTCTTCAATATAATTTTCTTCAATATAATTTTCTTCAATATAGTTTTTCTTCAATATAGTTTCCTTCATATTATAATTTTCTTCATATAGTTTTCTTATTATAATTTTCTTCATATAGTTTTCTTCATATTATAATTTTCTTCAATATAGTTTTCTTCATATTATAATTTTCTTCATATTATAATTTCTTCATATAATTTCTTCAATATAATTTTCTTCATACATTATAATTTTCTTCAATATAATTTTCTTCAATATAATTTTCTTCATATAATTTCTTTGTTAATATCACTTCTTTCTTCCCTTCTTAGCTATTGAGGAATCACAAACACCAACACAATAATTATATATCAAAAATAAACTCTAAAATAAAATCATGGACTTGAAAAATACATACACACGTTTTATACATTATCAGTTAAGGGTGAAATACAGTACATTGTTGGTAAATCTGGAGCAGCTGAATCCTCCAAACTATTCCAAGCAACAGGCCACCAGTATTTTTGTTAATTTAAAGGAATCACATATATATACACTCTCCTCTCTTTTTATGCGAGTTTAAATTATGCGAATTTGAAATAGTGCATATCATGAAAAAAATGAAATAAATGCAATTTACAGGAACTCTTAAAATAACAGGAACAAGGAGGCTCCATTTTCAAGTTAAAGTACCATTATTTCTTATGGAAATGTACAATTTACTTTATGCAAAATTCACTTTATGCGACACAACCCTTCACCAACCTAACCTGTAATAAAAAAAAGAGGAGAGTGTATTACCATCATTCCTAATAGTACAGTACAGTAGTGTCAAAAAACAATATCCTGGCTGACAATAAATCCAGTTTTATCTAAAAAATTTAATCACTAATTGTTGCCAATCATGACGAAAAAAAAAAAAAAAATTAAATGACAAACAAAATTCATTAAAATCCATACATGCATTTATTTTGTGTAATGACGTCGACCCTTTTATTTAGAGCGTTTGTTATTATTGTTGTTATTATTATTCCTAAAGTTGTCTTGTAGGTTATAGCACGAGCTTCCTTCCTCGTTTCACACATAATAATAATAATAATAACAATAATAAAAATAACAACAACAACAATAATAACAACAATAAGCTGCTTTTGCCTTCACGTTTAGGGAACCTTGGAGAAACGGAAAAAAATTGGACACATTTCCCAGACTAACACAATTTACATACTGTACTTGTTGCCAAAAAAGGTATTGTGACAAATCTTGATAGAACTTTAACCCTTGTAATATCCACAACTATTTGTATGGACTATAAACATGTATAACAGAAGGAAATATACATATCCTTCTGTAATACATACTTATAAACATGTATAACAGAAGGAAATATACATATCCTTCTGTAATACATACTTATAAACATGTATAACAGAAGGAAATATACATATCCTTCTGTAATACATACTTATAAACATGTATAACAGAAGGAAATATACATATCCTTCTGTAATACATACTTATAAACATGTATAACGGAAGGAAATATACATATCCTTCTGTAATACATACTTATAAACATGTATAACAGAAGGAAATATACATATCCTTCTGTAATACATACTTATAAACATGTATAACAGAAGGAAATATACATATCCTTCTGTAATACATACTTATAAACATGTATAACAGAAGGAAATATACATATCCTTCTGTAATACATACTTATAAACATGTATAACAGAAGGAAATATACATATCCTTCTGTAATACATACTTATAATCCCTACAAACAACTATGGACATTAATATATTTAATGTTGTATCAATAGTTGTCGCAATATCTTTTTGGGGAACTCTACATGTAGTTGTATTTGAACTATATGTATTTATCAAGAATAATTACTTCCCTATGGATGTTAGTTAATATCAATTTATCACTGTACAGGCGCCAGCATATATTCGTGTCCATCTCATTTACTTAATAATCTTAATATAACCAGATAGTTGTATTCTAAACCTCTTTCTATCTTAATTAATGGGAGAGTATACTTTACTTTTGTTACATTGGAGTGCCTTGATTCCTCCAAAGTATGCCAGGAAACAACAGGACACACATTAACAAAAATAATGGTATCCTGTTGCTGGGAATA
>JAWZYT010000973.1:190000-200000 GCA_034508575.1 Petrolisthes manimaculis | reverse complement strand
TCCCTAATATATATAGTAAGAATATTAGGATAGTTTGAGTGTAGCTGATTGATGAGAGAATAATTATAATTATGATTAATAATTGGTTAGGAGAAGTTTAAATTACATTGTGGGTCGGGTAATCATTTTTAGTTCGTAATTATACAAAATTTAATATGCTATAAAAATAGTTATAAGTTATGCCTCTCATATTAAGTAATTTCCTTCAGGTAAAACAATATATAATAATATGTTCGCTAAAAATAATTTCTTTAGGTATCGTCAAACTTTAAGGGTGTGTGGGAGTAGGGGACAGGCTTTGGGGGGTTATGGGGGTGCGGGAATAGGGGGGACAGGCTTTCCACCACCCCCAAGCCTGTCCCCATATTCCCGCACCCCCCAGACCCCCCCCAAGCCTGTCCCCTACAGTAAATGTGTTGTACAGTATTGTGTTATTTGGAGAAGTCTGTATTGTACATATAGTATATTTCAATTTACAAATAATCCATATCTTATCTCGTGATTATTTTGTGATTATATTTTCAAGTTCAAGTTTAATGCAACACTTTAGTTATCTCTCTGATGCTTCCTGCTTGTTGCTGTGCATGTATGTCAGTGTTGAGTGTGTTGTTACATAGAGAATCTGTATTGTACACTCTGCTCTTTTTTTATTACAGGTTAGGTTGGTGAAGGGTTGTGTCGCATAAAGTGAATTTTGCATAAAGTAAATTATACATTTCCATAAGAAATAATAATAATAATAATACCGGTAATAATAATAATAATAATAATAATAGTACTTTAACTTGAAAATGGAGCCTCCTTGTTCCTGTTATTTTAAGAGTTCGTGTAAATTGCATTTATATAATTTTTTTCATGATACGCACTATTTCAAATTCGCATAATTTAAACTCGCATAAAAAGAGAGGAGAGTGTACTGTATGTGTGTGTGTGTGTGATAAAAAGGTATCATATTACATTATTATCTCATGTTGTTGGCAAGGAGAGTGGGTTGAAATACATTAAGAAAACGTTTATGGCAAAATTATACCCAACTGAATTGGTTAATATAAAGTTGTCTCTCTCACAAATTGAATGAATCGAGCAACATCCACGGAAAACTTGTCTATCAAGCCTGTCCCCCCCCAAGCCTGTCTCCCTATTCCCCCCCCCAGCCCCCCCCAAGCCTGTCCCCTACTCCCACACCCTCCCAGTCCCCCCCAAGCCTGTCCCCTACTCCCGCACCCCCCCAGTTCCCCCCAAGCCTGTCTCCTTACTCCCACACACCCCCAGTTTCCCCCAAGCGTGTCTCCCTACTCCCACATCCCCACAGTCCCCCCCCAAGCCTGTTCCCTATTCCCACACCCCCACAGTCCCCCCCCAAAGCCTGTCCCCTACTCCCAAACCCCCTCAATATTACTGATTTACAAAGCAAATAAATAACTTATATAATGTGGAAAGCTACATGTCCTGGTAAAGTTTAATTAAATTAATCCGTAGCCTTCAATTTAATTTAAGGTGATCATTCTATCTTGGTACTGTACATACATACATTGGAGTGCCTTGATTCCTCCAATGTATGCCAGGAAACAAACAGGACACACAGATGTACACAAATAATAATGGTGTTCTGTTGTTGTTGTTGTTGCTTGGAATAGTTTGGAGGATTCAGTTGCTCCAGATTTACCAACACAAAATTTCTCCCGTATTGAGTACATATTATCATGGCTGGCAGAAAGGTACAGTCGGCTCCACTCCCGCGTTTATCCCCTCGCGTTGTCAATGTTGGGCCAGTCCGAAATTCGAATCCCGATCCACAAGTTAATTAAAATATTCGAAACATTTATATCCTTAGAGTGAAAGATATGAATGTTTCGAATATTTTAACTTAACTTAAAAAAATTTGAAACATTCATATCTTAGAGTGATTTAAAACATTCAATACATTCATATCCTTACAGTGAAAGATATGAATGTTTGAAATATTTTAACTTAACTTAAAAATATTCAAAATATTCATATCCTTAGAGTGAAAGATATGAATGTTTCAAATATTTTAACTTGTGAATAGGGATTGGCAACGACAGGGGATAAACGCGGGAGTGGAGCCGACTGTACATGGTATTATTATTATATGAATAACAAATAACATAATTATATTTGGTAATTGTTAAGGGATGTAGCGTAAACATTATCACTCATTGAAGTAAATTATTACAGTATTACCATATCCTAGATTACTATTTGTATTTCAGGCCTTGTATGCTGGTTACATAATTATTTTTCTCTCTGCGGTTACATAATTATCTTTCTCTCTCCAATTACATATCTTTCTGTTTCATAATAATCTAACAACACATATTTTTTTGTATTCGTGAAACCAACCAATTTCACTCTTATCTTATATTATCCATATTCACTATTATCACAAACTACAAACTCCTTTTCTTAAACTTTATTCACACTTACTGTTAATCTGTCATTACTTTCAACTATCCTATCTATCTATATAATATACAGTACTGTATATTATATATATATTTATTTATTTATTTATTTTTACTTTTTTTTTTTTTTTTTAATCGTGTAAACTTTTGGGTAACATTTTCATCTTTCCTTTTCTTTTTTTTCCTTTTTTCATTTTCATCTTTTCTTCTCTTTTTTTATTTTTTTTCATTTTCATCTCATAAACTTTTGGGTAACATTTTCAACTTTCCTTCTCTCTCATTTTTTTTCTTTTTTTCATTTTCATCTTTCCTTCTCTTTTTCATTTTTTCATCTTTCCTTCTCTTTTTCATTTTTTTCATTTTTCCTTTTCATTTTTTTTTTCCTATTTTTCATTTCCATCTATTTCCTTCGCGTTTTTTCCCGTGTGTGTGTGTGTCTCTGCCTCTGCGTTTGTTTGTTTTCCTTGTTGCCGTTCAGCGATGATTGCAAAATTTTCCTTTGCTTGTTATAGTGATAGCTCTGTTGTTGTTGTTGTTGTTGTTGTTGTTATTGTTGTTATTTACATGCCCAGTGACTTGGTTTGTTTGTTTGTTTGTTTGTTTGTGTGTGTGTGATGATGGAATTTTATAGTTTGTGTATAATTATAATCGATGTAATTCTTGCGTTTTTTTTTTTTTTTTTTTTTTTTTTTTTCGCGTTTGCATCTTATGGTGTTTGTGAATTGTTGTGTCGCTTTATTGTTCTATATTATTATAGCTGCTTGCCTTTATTATTATATAGAATAGAAATTAGGTGATGTAATGTACAGTTGCCAAAAAAGGTATTGTGACAAATCTTGATAGAACTTTAACCCTAGTAATATCCACAACTATTTGTATGGACTATAAACATGTATAATAGAAGGAAATATACATATCCTTCTGTAATACATACTTATAAACATGTATAACAGAAGGAAATATACATATCCTTCTGTAATACATACTTATAAACATGTATAACAGAAGGAAATATACATATCCTTCTGTAATACATACTTATAAACATGTATAACAGAAGGAAATATACATATCCTTCTGTAATACATACTTATAAACATGTATAACAGAAGGAAATATACATATCCTTCTGTAATACATATTTATAAACATGTATAACAGAAGGAAATATACATATCCTTCTGTAATACATACTTATAAACATGTGTAACAGAAGGAAATATACATATCCTTCTGTAATACATACTTATAATCCCTACAAACAACTATGGACATTAATATATTTAATGTTGTATCAATAGTTGTCGCAATACCTTTTTTGGCAACTGTACTTAGAATGTTAAATCCATAAATATTATAATGCTTAATATTAAACTATTAAAATCTTTTTGTGTGTAGTGGCCAAAATTCCATATAGATTTTATACAGTATTAAGAATGGAATTTATATATATTTTAGTTTTTAACCGAAGACAATAATTATTAATGATATGCATGAATTAGGAAATTTATGATTATAAGTGCAGCTAATAATATAATGATGATTAATAAAAAATAAAAAACTTCCCTCCACCACTTCCCAAATAATAATAATAATAATAATAATAATAATAATAATAATGTAATAATAAGAATAATAATAATAATAAAAATAATAATAATAATAATAATAATAATAATAATAATAATAATAATGTTAGTTTTAATAGAAAGTGTTAACAGAATAGTAAAGCTGAATACCCATTAATTAATTATTAAACACATAACCAACACAGATGTACAGTCGACCCCAGAAATTCATACACAGAGTATTAGTTAAATTATATAAGATACAATATCTTTATTCTGCACATACTGTATTGTAATAATTGTTTCTGCTAATTGATTTAAATGTAGGATAGTTGGGTATAGTATATTATTATTATTCTGGTGTTGTACAGTTGGCTACACATGAAACTGGTACACCTCGCTACGTAAGATACAACAGAAAGGAAAGATGAAAATGTTACCCAAAAGTTTATGAGATGAAAAGGAAAAAAAAGTGAAAAAAGAGAAGGAAAGATGAAAATATTACCCAAAAGTTTACGAGATGAAAATGAAAAAAAAGTGAAAAAAAGAGAAGGAAAGATGAAATTTTATTGTTTGTTGACAAGCAAACAGTACTGTAATAATATTTTACTGTCTGTCTTTCAACAAACTACTATACACTCTGCTCTTTTTTTATTACAGGTTAGGTTGGTGAAGGGTTGTGTCACATAAAGTGAATTTTGCATAAAGTAAATTGTACATTTCCATAAGAAATAATGGTACTTTAACTTGAAAATGGAGCCTCCTTGTTCCTGTTATTTTAAGAGTTCCTGTAAATTGCATTTATTTCATTTTCTTCATGATACGCACTATTTCAAATTCGCATAATTTAAAAAAAAGAGAGGAGAGTATACTGTACATCTTTTTCGACTTTCCTTGCTTTTGTAGCCACTGTACCTCACAAGTAAAGAGTCGTACCAGCTTCATGTGTAGCCAACTGTACCTGTACTGCTTAACTGTTAATATTGTCAAGTGTATAGTGAATGGCTTATTTTGTGATGCTATTTATTGTTGTCAATTAAGGGGGGGTGTGGGAGTAGGGGACAGGCTTGGGTGGGTGCGGGAATAGGGGGACAGGCTTGGGGTGAGTGGGGGTGCGGGAATAGAGGACAGGCTTGGGGGGGGTGCGGGAATAGGGGGACAGGCTTGTGGTAGGTAGAAAGCCTGTCCTCCTACTCCCGCACCCCCCAAGCCTGTCCCCCCTACTCCTGCACCCCCCAAAGAAACCCCAAGCCTGTCCCCTATTCCCACCCCCACCCTCTTAATATCCACAAACACACGTACATAATTGTTGCATAATAATAATAATATAAGCACCATTTGAAGAAAATAATTAATTAACATTGCTTTAACATTGCTTTATAATTATAGCAAAGTTTAATTAAAGAAATAAATAATAATTAATTAGCATTGCTTTATAATTATAGCAAAGTTTAATTAAAGGAATATTAATCATTTTTTAACATTGCTTTATAATTGTAGCAAAGTTTAATTAAAGGAATAAATAATCATTAATTAATATTGCTTTATAATTATAGCAAAGTTTAATTAAAGTAATAATAATCATTTTTTAACATTGCTTTATATTATAGCAAAGTTTAATTAAAGGAATAATATATATATTTTTTTTTTTTCAGACCAAAAAAACACATAATAATAATATTGTTTGGAAAATAATGCTCCTCCTCATTTGGTGTTTATTTTAGGAGCATAATATATGTTGCTTTAGAAAGTTTAGACTAAATATTAATAGTTCTTCAGGAATTACATACACTCTGCTCTTTTTTTATTACAGGTTAGGTTGGTGAAGGGTTGTGTCACATAAAGTGAATTTTGCATAAAGTAAATTGTACATTTCCATAAGAAATAATGGTACTTTAACTTGAAAATGGAGCCTCCTTGTTCCTGTTATTTTAAGAGTTCCTGTAAATTGCATTTTTTTTTTTTTTTTTTTTTTTCATGATACGCACTATTTCAAATTCGCATAATTTAAACTCGCATAAAAAGAGAGGAGAGTGTACTGTCATGAGAGAGAGAGAGAGAGAGAGAGAGAGAGAGAGAGAGAGAGAGAGAGAAAGAGAGAGAGAGAGAGAGAAGTTGGTCGAGTTTATTTTCTCGTATATTCTAAGAAAACCCCATTAATTCTCCTTTATTCCCTTTACCCATTACCTTATGATATAGTAAATATCTCTCTCTCTCTCTATCTCTCTATCTCTCTCTCTCTCTCTCTCTCTTTCTCTCTATCTCTCTCTCAATCTCAATCTCTCTCTCTCTCTTTATTAATCTATCTCTCTATCTCTATCTCTATCTCTATCTATCTCTATCTCTCTATCTCTCTCTCATTGTCATTCCTTTTCCATTTCATTCTCACATTCTTTATTTTAACTCTTTACTTTCATTGTTATTCACTTCTACAATTTCCTAACTTATCTTCACTACTCGTATATCCTCACTACGGGTAAAATTATCTACTATTATTATGTTAGTGTATATTTCACCTCAATGCCCCTCCAATTCTCCCTCCCTTTTCCCTCCCTCTTCCCATTTCTCCCTCCCTCGTCTCTCTCTCTCTTCCCTCCCTCTTCCCTCCCTCCCTCTTCCCTCCCTCTCTCTTCCCATCCCTCTCTCTTCCCATCCCTCTTCCCTCCCTCTCTCTTCCCTCCCTCTTCCCTCGTCCCACTCCCTCGTCCCACTACTGTTCCATCTTCCCTCCCTCTCTCTTCCTCTTCCCTCCCTCATTTCCCTCTCTCTTCCCTCTTCCCTTCCCATCCCTCTTCCCATCCTCTCTCTTCCCTCCCTCATTTCCCTTTCTCTTCCCACTCTCTTCCCACTCCCACTACTGTTCCCTCTTCCCTTCAGAGCATCATGAGGAATTTGGTGAGGCGATACGTGACGGTGGAACAGCGGAAAGCGGAAAACCAGGGCGTGACGGAAGACGACGTGAACGAGATAAAACAGGACATCTCTGCCTTCCGTTGTGAGCTGGTGGAGATCCTCAAGAACTACGGGATGAACACATCAACGGCCGCATCATCAGGTCAAGGTATACACCCTCGCGGCAGTAAGTTTCCCAACCCACCCCACCCGGCACTGGTCTGATTGTTGTCGTAGCTGTAGTTGTGGTAGGAAGGTCACCATTCTCATCCCAACATACAGACAGACACACACACACACACTGGTTACAAGGAGATACAGTTGCCCAAAAAGGTATTGCGACAAATCTTGATGGAACTTTACCCCTAGTAATATCCACAACTATTTGTAGGGACTATAAACATGTATAACAGAAGGAAATATACATATCCTTCTGTAATACATACTTATAAACATGTATAACAGAAGGAAATATACATATCCTTCTGTAATACATACTTATAAACATGTATAACAGAAGGAAATATACATATCCTTCTGTAATACATACTTATAATCCCTACAAACAACTATGGACATTAATATATTTAATGTTGTATCAATAGTTGTCACAATATATTTTTTGGCAACTATACACTCACACAAAATAATATACATACATATTATTATCTACCAAACATTTGGATAACGTTTATTACTTCTTAATTATTTCAGTTTGTGGAATTCCGAACTTGAATTAAGATTAAAATTTCACTTTTTGTCGCTGGTAATGTTTACAAATAAATTAACTAACTTGTGTAGCAGCTTATATATACAGTATGTAAATGAGTCCTACAATTATCATACACAAACACAAAGTCATTAATTAAACTTATTAGTGTCCAAATATGGCATAGTAAATAAAGTTAAGTATTTTCTGATTGACATATAACAAAAATCTGTGAGTGTAAGTTAACGTTTACACTTAGAAAGAAAAAAGTTGACCAGGTTAATAGATATAATAGATATAACGATAAATTCAGCGTGAGAAACTCCTTTTATGTATCAAAACCAATTTCAAAATATAAATAATGTTGGAATGAGAATATGACCTGTAGTTACTCTATTTATTTCCTCCTACTGTCCTTTCCTACCCCTGGCCCTATCTCCTTCCTTCTATCCTTCCTTCTCTCCTTCCCTCTGTCCTTCCTTCTCTCCTTCCTTCTATCCTCTATCCTCCCCTCTCTCCTCTCTCCTATCCTTCCCTCTCCCTTTCTCTCCTTCCCTCTCTCCTTCCCTCTATCCTTCCTTCTCTCCTCTCTCTCCCCTCTCTCCTCTCTCCTATCCTTCCCTCTCCCTTTCTCTCCTTCCCTCTCTCCTTCCCTCTCTCCTTCCCTCTCTCCTTCCCTCCTTCCCTCTACCCTCTATCTCCTTCCCTCCCTCCTTCCCTCTCTCCTACCCTCTCTCCTTCCCTCCTTCCCTCTCTCCTATCCTCTATATCCTTCCCTCTCTCCTATCCCTCTCTCCTATCCTCCTTCTCTCCAGTTCCCATCAACAGCAGGCCTGGGCCAGGGGCTACTTGACCACATTTTGTAAGTTTTTCTAACCCTATGTTCTTGCCCTGTCCTCTGTCTCTAGTTAATTATATATTAGGTAACATACAGGTATCATATTAACACATTATTCCTCTGTCCTCCAAACTAACCCTCTCCCTCTGGCCTAACTATAAATAAATAAATAAATAAATAAATAAATATATGGCTTACTTATACATACATATATCCATCCTGTCTGTTTGTTTTTTTTTAAAGGGGTAATTCACTTTGGTTACATTGGAGTGCCTTGATTCCTCCAAAGTATGCCAGGAAACAACAGGACACACAGATGAACAAAAATAATGGTGTGTTCTGTTGTTGTTGCTTGGAATAGTTTGGAGGATTCAGTTGCTCCAGATTTACCAACACAAAACTTCCCCCCTTTTAAAAGATAACAATATGTACAGTTGGAGACATGAATGGTTGGTACAGCCCAAGTGAAAGATGGTCAATTTCTGCCAATATCAAGTTCCTTATTAGTGTCAAATAGGAGACATCAGGGGCAGAAGTCAGTATTGAGGATGGTGTGTGTGTGTGTGTGTGTGTGTGTGTGTGTGTGTGTTCCTTAGTGCCAAATAGGAGACATCAGGGGCAGAAGTCAGTATTGAGGATGGTGTGTGTGTGTGTGTGTGTGTGTGTGTGTGTGTGTGTGTGTTCCTTAGTGCCAAATAGGAGACATCAGGGGCAGAAGTCAGTATTGAGGATGGTGTGTGTGTGTGTGTGTGTGTGTGTGTGTGTGTGTGTGTGTGTGTGTGTGTGTGTGTGTGTGTGTGTGTGTGTGTGTGTGTGTTCCTTAGTGCCAAATAGGAGACATCAGGGGCAGAAGTCAGTATTGAGGATGGTAATAAAAAGCAAGTACCTGATAATAGACACACAATGGTTACTCAAATGGGACAAGTATATATCTTTCACCTACTGGGCTGTACCAACCATTCATGTGTCCAACTGTACATATAAATCTAAACACAGCATACGTTTGTTTCCCAAGATCAGAGAATGAGGGATAGAGGATGAAGGAAATAATGTGTTGGTGTGGTTTTAGGATGTTATAGTAGTGAGTGCACAAGTTTGAACACAATCTTATATTTATATGAGGTTAAAATTTTATACCCGAAAAACTTTTACCACGAATTTTGAATGGTATGTCCTGCAACCCCAAGTCCCTTATATTCCCTTACTCCCCTTACTTCCCCTTATATTCCCTTATATTCCCTTCCCCTTATATTCCCTTACTTCCCTTACTCCCCTTGTCCCTTGGTATGTACAGTCGTGGTCAATAATAATCATCCACATATGGGTATCTCGAATATTTTACTGTCTAATTATTTCACGTTCATATATGATGTTATTGTTTTAAGTAGTGTGTGTGTGTGTGTGTGTGTGTGTGTGTGTGTGTGTGTGTGTTATTGTTTTAAGTAGTGTGTGTGTGTGTGTGTGTGTGTGTGTGTTATTGTTTTAAGTAGTGTGTGTGTGTGTGTGTGTGTGTGTTATTGTTTTAAGTAGTGTGTGTGTGTGTGTGTGTGTTATTGTTTTAAGTAGT
>JAWZYT010000973.1:122500-185000 GCA_034508575.1 Petrolisthes manimaculis | reverse complement strand
CCTAGTAATATCCACAACTATTTGTATGGACTATAAACATGTATAACAGAAGGAAATATACATATCCTTCTGTAATACATACTTATAAACATGTATAACAGAAGGAAATATACATATCCTTCTGTAATACATACTTATAAACATGTATAACAGAAGGAAATATACATATCCTTCTGTAATACATACTTATAAACATGTATAACAGAAGGAAATATACATATCCTTCTGTAATACATACTTATAAACATGTATAACAGAAGGAAATATACATATCCTTCTGTAATACATACTTATAAACATGTATAACAGAAGGAAATATACATATCCTTCTGTAATACATACTTATAAACCTGTATAACAGAAGGAAATATACATATCCTTCTGTAATACATACTTATAAACATGTATAACAGAAGGAAATATACATATCCTTCTGTAATACATACTTATAAACATGTATAACAGAAGGAAATATACATATCCTTCTGTAATACATACTTATAATCCCTACAAACAACTATGGACATTAATATATTTAATGTTGTATCAATAGTTGTCACAATATCTTTTTTGACAACTGTACAATACTTCATATAAAATTGTATTCACAAATTGATGGCATAAGTTTGATATAAATTTGGGTAGAATGTATTGAATATATTTTACTATTAACTTGAAGAAATATTACTAAGTTTTGTTCACCTTTCCATGGATTAATATGAAGTTAAATCATCATAATACAAATGGGTAATATATATTGACATAATGATTTATTAAGTTAATCATTTGTTAACTCCTAAGTGATAATTGATTGCCATTAACTATTAATATGTATACAGTACATATATTGTATTATAATTATTTCAAATATCTCTTCAGTACAGTATCTTAATTACTTCCCTAAATTCATAACAAAATATTAATTGGAGTTTTCAGATATATTTTAACTATACTTTATTTCAAGTTGTGTGTATATCCAAGTGTAGCATTATGATGATGTAAATATCAAGTGTATATATAGATAATAGAATAATATACAATAATAATAATAATAATAATAATAATAATAATAATAATACTATATATTTGGGGCCCCATGGGTGACTAAGACAGTTACATATAATAATAATATAGATAATAGAGTAGTATACAATAATAATAATAATAATAATAATAATAATAATAATAATAATAATATATATTTGGGGCCCATGGGTGACTAAGGCAGTTACATATAATAATAATATAGATAATAGAGTAGTATACAATAATAATAATAATAATAATAATAATAATAATAATAATAATAATAATAATAATAGTACTATATATTTTGGGCCCCATGGGTGACTAAGGCAGTTACATATAATAATAATATAGATAATAGAGTAGTATACAATAATAATAATAATAATAATAATAATAATAATAATACTATATATTTTGGGCCCATGGGTGACTAAGACGGTTACATATAACACGTTTGGGTTGGGTAACTTACAATAGGCTCCGGTGGTAAGAAGAACAGACAGAAGGAGAGGCGT
Source organism: Petrolisthes manimaculis (assembly GCA_034508575.1). Lineage (NCBI taxonomy): Eukaryota > Metazoa > Arthropoda > Malacostraca > Decapoda > Porcellanidae > Petrolisthes > Petrolisthes manimaculis. The sequence goes on along the minus strand of JAWZYT010000973.1, from coordinate 183,456 downwards.
TTAATGAAGGGATTCGACTTGGGTGTTTCCTCTCTCGGTTCCCACTTCAACTTGGCTACGGCGGCTGTTCTCCCGGCTACAGCGGAGGTGAGTCAATCTATTAACGACTATTACTCATCTATATACATACATTACTCATCTACATACATACATTACTCATCTACATACATACATTACTCATATATTACTCATTACTGTAACCTTTCTCAAGTGTTCATTATACTGTAACTATACTCTGTTCAAAACTTGTGTTCTATTTTCCTCTATCTATCTGTCTCTATTTCTATCTATATCTTTCTATCTATCTCTATTTGTCTCTATTTCTATCTATATCTTTCTATCTATCTCTATCTGTCTCTATTTCTATCTGTCTCTATATCTATCTGTCTCTATTTCTATCTATCTATTTCTATCTGTCTCTATTTCTATCTGTATCTATTTCTATCTGTATCTATTTCTATCTGTATCTTTCTATCTGTCTCTATTTCTATCTATATCTTTATATCTGTATCTATTTCTATCGATATCTTTCTATCTATCTCTATTTCTATCTATCTATATCTTTCTATCTATCTCTATCTGTCTCTATTTCTATCTATATCTTTCTATCTATCTCTATCTGTCTCTATTTCTATCTATCTATATCTTTCTATCTATCTCTATCTGTCTCTATTTCTATCTATATCTTATCTGTCTATCTATCTATCTATCTATTTCAATCTATCTAAGCATAAGAGGCCAGCGGAACACAAGTTTTGAACACACTATAGACACAACAAACAATATAGATGAAAACAACATTTGAAGATTAATTATTGTTATTATTAATTATTATTACTTAATTATTAGTATTGTTTACATAATATTTCTTGCTAGAGATCAGAATTTCTTATCCTATAATTATATACATGTAACATTAACGTAAGGGAAGTCAATAATATTAATAAATTGACAGGTATTCAGGCTTCAAGAATTTGTATATACCAATGTGACAACAAGGCTTCGTAACAACTAGAAAATTTAGTACGTACAGTAATTTCGTAACACCAGACTTTTCTAGTACATGTACAGTAATTTTATCTGCCTTATATTTGAATCAGTTAGTATATTAATGTTTACTTTATTGTATTGTATGTGCAGAATAAAGACCTTTTTGTTAACAATGACTCTGTGTATGAATTCCTGAGGCCGACTGTACAATTGAACAAGTAGAAAGTGCAAGAAAAATATGAGTGTTTTTTATGGCAAAATCTTTCAGTTCTATGTAATAAATCTTGGTTTTCTTATCAATGAATCAATTAAGACTCCATAGCCCCTCCTCTCTTTTTATGCGAGTTTAAATTATGCGAATTTGAAATAGTGCGTATCATGAAAAAATAAAATAAATGCAATTTACAGGAACTCTTAAAATAACAGGAACAAGGAGGCTCCATTTTCAAGTTAAAGTACCATTATTTCTTATGGAAATGTACAATTTACTTTATTATGCAAAATGCACTTTATGCGACACAACCCTTCACCAACCTAACCTGTAATAAAAAAAGAGATACTTTACTTGCACTTTCTACTTACTTAACTGTACATACACACACACACCTCCAAGTTTTTCTCACAAACAGACTATTTCACTTTAGTTTAGTTTAGTTTGGAAAGAAAGTCTGTTTTTTCTGGCAAAGTTTAATTGGAGGAATTAAGTTGACTAAAACTATTAACATCATCTTGCCTCTTTAATTAAGGGGGTGTAGGAGTAGGGGACAGGCTAGCTAGGTTTTTTTTTGGGGGGGGGGTGCGGGAGTAGGGGACAGGCTAGCTTGGGGTTTTTTTTGGGGGGTGCGGGAGTAGGGAGACAGGCTTTGGGGGGGGGGGTTGGGAAGGTGTGGGAATAGGGGACAAACTTTCTACCCCCCCTCCACCCCCCCCCCTACCCTACCCCCAAGCCTGTCCCTCGCACCTGAAACCCCCACCCCCCCAAGCCTGTCCCCCGATTCCCACACCCCCTTAAATATTGAACTGAAGTTGCCAGAGTGGGTGAACAAGGAAAAAAGTAAATGAGACTTCAAATGTTGTTTTCATTCTGTAATGCTTTCTGATGAAAAAAAAAAAAAAAAAAAAAAAAAATTGTAAAAAAAAAAAAAAAAATTGTAAAAAAAAAAAAAAATTATATAAAAAAAAAAAAAATATATAAAAAAAAAAAATTGTTTATCCCTCAATTTTGGCAATACAATACATACTATGCTGCTTCAGAATTTTAGCTTTGATGTTGTGGACATATTTGCATCCCAGCTCCTGGACTCAAATTCATCTTTCACTCTTTAGCACAATTTTTCCAAGTTTTGCATCTGAGCTTGTGTAGTCAAAATGTCAAAATTTATGTAAGTACCATATGTGAATCATTATCTGCCTGTTATATGTAGTCTGTATTTTGACCATTATAGCTCTCTCTTTGGACAAAACCATATGAAAAACCATAGGTGTGTATTAAACTGTAGTATATTTTCAGTACTGTACTCTTTTGTAGCTTATATTAACTGTACTATTTAGTAAGCCAACTTTAGTACTTTATATGACTTTCTTTATACCATCTTTCAGCTTTTCTCAGTCCTTGTTAACTAAATATTTTCCTTTCAGAATAACCACCTCCCATATTAGCATTGTAAGTAACGCCGTTCAATTCCCCATCCTGTTAAACTCTGACCCACGTTATTATTGGAACATAGCCCTCTCATGTGTCTGATTGTTTACTCTCTCTCTCTCTCTCTCTTTCTCTCTCAGTCTCTGTCTATCTCTCTCTTACTCTCACTCTCACTCTCTTTCACTCTCTCTCTCTGTCTATCTCTCTTTCTCTCACTCTCTCTCTCTGTTTCTCTCACTCTCTATCAGTCTCAGTCTCTCTCTCTGTTTCTCTCTCTCTCAGTCACTCTCACACTATCTCTCACTATCACTCTGTCTCTTACTTGTTGTTGCCTCTCTGTATTTATTATTATTATTATTATTATTATTATTATTATTATTATTATTATTATTATTATTATTATTATTTACGTCACTCCCCACCAGACGCGGTGTAAAGATTTGCGAGTTGAGATGGGCTCATATATTATTATCATTATCATTATTATTATTATTATTATTATTATTATTATTATTATTGTTATTATTATTATTATTATTATTGTTATTGTCCTCTGGTGGTGCTGCTCTCGTAATGAGTTTGTCCCCGCATTTTAAACCCCCCCCCCCCGCTCCCCCCCCCGCCCCCCCCCCCCCACCAATACCTATTTAAAAATATCCTTACAGGGGGAGGGGGCATGCTTGAAAGGGGGTCGCCTGCCTAAAGATTATTTATTTATTCATTTTTTTCCGACCCACGTGTTGTCGGTTTTAATTTCGACTTGGCCGAGCGTGTGTCTGCGTTCACTCACAATCAAAACAAACAAACAAACACACAAACAAACAAACAAACAAGACAGTAAAATGGGGATGGCAGATATCTCGCATAGTTATTTATGTATGTATGTATGTGTGTCATGTTATCATTTCAATAATTACTCACTAAACTACTCTACTATCTTATTTACATTATTTTTTTGACGATATTAAACATCTTATTTTTGTATTATTATTATTTTTTTTTTTTTTTTTTTTTTTTTTTTTGACAACACTAAACATTATTATTTTTTTAACAACATTAAACATTTTACTTATGTATTATTATTTTTTTGACAACATTAAACATTTTACTTTATTATTATTATTTTTTTGACATTAAACATTTTACTTTTGTATTATTATTTTTTTGACAACACTAAAAAAATTACTTGTGTTAATTAAATAAAAATATGAATCATATAACATCTGGTTGCTAAACTGTATAATTACCGTATAATTACTGTACTGTATAATTACCGTATAATTACTGTACTGTATAATTACCGTATAATTACTGTACTGTATAATTACCATATACGTAATTACTGTACTGTATAATTACCGTACCGTATATCAGTACAGTTTGTTGATAAAAGCTAAATTATTATACTGTATATAAATGTCCCAGTAAACCTTTCCTATAAAATTTCAGTCTTTCCACAACAGGAAGATTAATAATAGTAAAAAATTTGTTCCTTTTACATAAAAAAAATAAAATAATACAGTAATTAAAAAAAATCGCACACACAATAAAAATAATTTTACCCATAATTACTTTTGATTTTTTATTTATTTTTTACATAAAAGGATTAAAACAGTAAAAAAAAAAATTGGACACAATAAAAATAATACTTCACATAATTACTGTTTATTTATTTATATTTTTTTACATAAAAGGATTAAAACAGTAAAAAAATACACACACACACACACACACAATAAAAATAATTCCACCCATAATTACTATTTATTTATTTATATATTTTTTTTACATAAAAGGATTAAAACAGTAAAAAAAAAAAAAAAAATTGCACACACAATAAAAATAATTCGACCCATAATTACTATTTATTTATTTATATTTTTTTACATAAAAGGATTAAAACAGTAAAACACACACACACACACACACACACAATAAAAATAATTCCACCCATAATTACAGTTGATTTTTTAATTTATATTTTACATAAACGTATTAAATCAGTAAAAACAAAAACAAATCACACATCCGTCCAACGTAAAAAAAAATTATTTGACGATGTTTGCGAGAGTTTGCCTGCCATCCGTCCAACACGACTAAGTACTGTAAGTTTATTCTCTTCCCTGACCCGGAGCAGAGAGAGGTGGCCAAGTCCAGGCTCACATTGGTCATTCCTGAAGAGAGAGAACCAGTGGAGGGAAGGGTAGGTAGGGGTAAGAAAGTACAGTGGCCAAAAAAATGTATTGTGACAACTATTGATACAACATTAAATATATTAATGTCCGTAGTTGTTTGTAGGGATTATAAGTATGTATTACAGAAGGATATGTATATTTCCTTCTGTTATACATGTTTATAAGTATGTATTACAGAAGGATATGTATATTTCCTTCTGTTATACATGTTTATAAGTATGTATTACAGAAGGATATGTATATTTCCTTCTGTTATACATGTTTATAAGTATGTATTACAGAAGGATATGTATATTTCCTTCTGTTATACATGTTTATAGTCCATACAAATAGTTGTGGATATTACTAGGGTTAAAGTTCCATCAAGATTTGTAGCAATACCTTTTTTGGCAACTGTACATCATTAAGTATAGACTAGATTATCACCACCTCACAATACAATTACTTCCTTAATTAAATCCTACGCACAAACCCAAAACATAATTAATTAGGTTTAGACTAGACTATCACCACCTCACAATACAGTTACAGTTAAACCTCTATTTAACGGACACCGATATAACGGATTTTGGATACAACGGATTTCTGATGCAACAGACACAATCCGCTGGAGATTTTTTTTTTTATTTGTCTGAATTTTGGTTTCTCAATTTTTTTCTATTATATTTTTTTACATTATACAGTAGGTACATTATTTACACATCATTACATACCTATTTATGTAGATATATCTGTATTTTGTGTTGATATTTGTACATTCACTTTTTTTTTTTTTTTTTTCAATTTCGTACCCCTCGTAAAAAATCGTCGCTTTAACGTACACACGCCCATATTAGTCCGTTATATCGAGGTTTAACTACTTCCTTAATCCTATGCACAAACCCAAAACAAATGTTATACCTACTGGAATTAGACTTGGGTCAGAATATAGACTTAAGTTATAATTATATACAGTACAACACTAGAGCGACTTTATAGCATTACTGTACATAAATATACATAAATTCTGTTATACATACTTATTGTCCATACAAATATAAGTATGTATTACAGAAAGATATGTATATTTCCTTCTGTTATACATGTTTATAAGTATGTATTACAGAAGGATATGTATATTTCCTTCTGTTATACATGTTTATAAGTATGTATTACAGAAGGATATGTATATTTCCTTCTGTTATACATGCTTATAGTCCATACAAATAGTTGTGGATATTACTAGGGTTAAAGTTCCATCAAGATTTGTCGCAATACCTTTTTTGGCAACTGTACATTAACAATCATATATTACTTGTTCAACTTTACATTTCACCAAAGTCATTATTTATTTTAATGTCACACACAATATATAAAGCCTTGTTTGTGATCCATGTCTTATTCTAGTAATTATTAAGCTTCAATGTAGCACCGCACACACACACACACACACACACACACACACACACACACACACACACACACACACACACACACACACACACACACCCATGTCCAGTCAACTAAATAAATAAAGTTTCAGCTCATATTAACTACACACTCCTCTTTTTTTATTACAGGTTAGGTTGGTGAAGGGTTGTGTCTCATAAAGTGAATTTTGCATAAAGTAAATTGTACATTTCCATAAGAAATAATGGTACTTTAACTTGAAAATGGAGCCTCCTTGTTCCTGTTATTTTAAGAGTTCCTGTAAATTGCATTTATTTCATTTTTTTCATGATACGCACTATTTCAAATTCACATAATTTAAACTCTCATAAAAAGAGAGGAGAGTGTAGTAAAGATAGATAGAAAATTTATATAAAACTAAACAATTAACTAGAGATAAAGTTTGTCAGTATTAGTATTGATAATGTACACTTATACACTTATAATACACTTATATATACACTTATAATACACTTATACACTTATATATACACTTATAATACACTTATAATTCACAGCACTGATATCAATACAGTATTACAAAACTGATACAGACGGCAAATTTGACTGGCTTGTCTTAAGGAGCCTGTGATCGTGTGTGTATGATAATTGGAGGCTTCTGATTCCTCCTCACCATGCCACCAAACAAGCTCCTTCCCTATAGATGTGTGTTTCGTGGTAATATTTGAAGGACTCATAAATTTACCTCCAATTTTTTTTACTACAACACAGAGTACCTTTATTAATTGTGAGTGCACGTAGAACAAGTATATCTTCACTCACTCGGCCATGTATAGTGAAGATCAGACCCAACCATTGTGTAGTGAAGATCAGACCCAACCATTATGGAAAAACTTGTTAAACGATTTATACGTAAATATTGTACTGTAATGTAGTTTGTGTCTAAGAAAATACATTACAAACCTTCATGTAATTACTGTACTTTACTTAATTTCATAGCAGTGAAAATTAACCTTTATTTAAGTAATACAACTTTAATTACTTACAAACTTTGAAGTAATTACTGTACTCTACTTAATTTCATAGAAGTGAAAATTAACCTTTATTTAAGTACAGTAATACAACTTTAATTACTTACAAACCTTGAAGTAATTACTATACTCTACTTAATTTCATAGCAGTGAAAATTAACCTTTATTTAAGTAATACAACTTTAATTACTACTGGCATGTTATAAATACAGTACATAATAAATTGTTTTACTTTAATGGCAATATATTGGTAGAGAATATAAATGAAAATACTGTATATTGTACATTTTATATTACAAGTACATTATCTCATGTAAATAAAAGAGTTATTATTTTGTTTGTATTAAATAAAGGTTTAATAATACAATAATATTCCTAAAGTACAAGTAAACAAAAGAGTTGTAAACAAAAGAGTTATTATTTTGTTTGTACTGTATTAAATAAAGGTTTAATAATACAATAATACAGTAAATACTTAGTTTAACCAATAATGTATGTTGGGAGATGTATGTATGTATATTCCATTACCCCATCAAGTATGCCCTAACTCACCCTGACCTCAAACAAGCAAGCAAGCACACCCTAATCTCAAACAAACAAGCAAGCACACCCTAATCTCAAACAAACAAGCAAGCAAGCACACCCTAATCTCAAACAAACAAGCAAGCACACCCTAATCTCAAACAAACAAGCAAGCAAGCACACCCTAATCTCAAACAAACAAACAAGCAAGCACACCCTAATCTCAAACAAACAAGCAAGCACACCCTAATCTCAAACAAGCAAGCAAGCACACCCTAATCTCAAACAAACAAGCAAGCACACCCTAATCTCAAACAAACAAACAAGCAAGCACACCCTAATCTCAAACAAACAAGCAAGCACACCCTAATCTCAAACAAGCAAGCAAGCACACCCTAATCTCAAACAAACAAGCAAGCACACCCTAATCTCAAACAAGCAAGCAAGCACACCCTAATCTCAAACAAGCAAGCACACCCTAATCTCAAACAAACAAGCAAGCAAGCACACCCTAATCTCAAACAAACAAACAAGCAAGCACACCCTAATCTCAAACAAACAAACAAGCAAGCACACCCTAATCTCAAACAAACAAACAAACAAGCACACCCTAATCTCAAACAAACAAACAAACAACAAACAAGCAAGCAATATCCATCCCTTTAAATGTTTACTTTTTAATGTTTATGTCATGTGCTTGAACAGCCGTTACGTGTCCTTGAAATAAAAATGAAGGAATATCATCTTATTAAAATCCACTGTACTCATAGAATATTTCCTTAAGGAGTCTGTGATTGTGTGTATGAGAATTGGAGGCTTCTGATTCCTCCTGTCTATGCCACCAAACAAGCTCCTTCCATGTTGGTTGGTTGTGTTTCGTGGCCATGTTTTTTGGAGGACTCACTTACCTCCAATTTATTTACTACAACACATTGTCCTTAAAATCATCATGGCACATAATAATTTTTTTCATAGATTGGGTAAGAGGGTGAGTACAGCCTTGATTCTAGACCTGACCTGACCTGACCTGACCTGACCTGACCTGACCTTATGACCTTGATATTTAACAGGTGGTGGAAGCAGCAGCTGTCAAGAGATCACCCCAAAACAAGCTGGCAAAGTTGGCAAGGCTGGCTGAGGCTCGTCTGGGTCGCCCTACCAATAAAAGACGATGGGGGACTCTAGTTGAGGCAGCTAAAGTAAAGAAACTCCTGTCTAAGTCACAGTCCGATCACTCCGAGTCCAGCTCAGATGCCGGCAATGAGGTGATGGTGACGGGGGAAGCTGTAGAGGAAAATAAAATACTGGATAATCTCCCTTGTACTCCGATAATTACTCCCCTCCCTGACCCTCCCATTAAAGGAATTATGAGGGACGATGACAGGTGCTATGAAGCCAGACGACACGACAAAGTTAGTGAAACGATGCACTTAGATGCTTCAGCCTTGGTGGATAAAAGACCTCCTAAAAACTCAGTTAGCTTTGATCAAGGAAGTGTTGGACAAACTATTCATAAAGGTGAAGGAGGTGAAGGAAGCAGTAGCACTCCCTCCCACTCCTCTACTGAGACCGAACCTCCCCCACCGTACCCACAATGGCCTCGCCCTTCCTCGGTCACCTCGTCCCTAGCTCAAGCCGCACCTACGTCACCTTCTTCACCTTTCTCTCAATGGCCTCGCCCTTCCTCGGTCACCTCGTCCCTAACTCAAGCCGCACCTACGTCACCTTCTTCACCTTATCCTCAATGGCCACGCCCCTCCTCGGTCACCTCGTCCCTAGCTCAGCCAGCACCTACGCCACCTTCTTCAGGCAGTGGGTCCCTTCCACCTCTCCCTCCTAGCGAGTCCTCGGAGCCACTTGTAGGAGGAGGTGGACGCCCTGCTAACGGCTCGCTCCAACCACCTCCCCACCACCTGCCAGGAATACAACCAGTTAATAGACATATGGCTGGTGGCTGGCTCTGATCATTACCTCTCACCTACTACCACTACTACTACTACCACTACCACCATCACTACTACTACTACCATCACCACCACTACTACCACCACCACACTCATCTACCCACCCTAGTGAGTTCAACATTCAATTCAACATTCAACATTTTTCACTACTGTACTGTATTTAATAATCTTTTTAATCAATATCTTAATAATTATCGTTTTAATCAATATCTTAATAATTATCTTTTTAATCAACATTTTAATAATTATCTTTTTAATCAACATTTTAATAATTATCTTTTTAATCAACATATTAATAATTATCTTTTAATCAACATCTTAATAATTATCTTTTTAATCAACATATTAATAATTATCCTTGTAATCAATATCTTAATAATTATCTTTTAATCAACATTTTAATAATTATCTTTTTAATCAATATCTTAATAATTATCTTTTTAATCAACATTTTAATAATTATCTTTTTAATCAACATTTTAATAATTATCTTTTTAATCAACATATTAATAATTATCTTTTTAATCAACATATTAATAATTATCTTTTTAATCAACATATTAATAATTATCTTTTTAATCAACATATTAATAATTATCTTTTTAATCAACATATTAATAATTATCTTTTTAATCAATATCTTAATAATTATCTTTTTAATCAACACATTAATAATTATCTTTTTAATCAACATCTTAATAATTATCTTTTTAATCAACATATTAATAATTATCTTTTTAATCAACATATTAATAATTATCTTTTTAATCAACACATTAATAATTATTTTTTTAATCAACATATTAATAATTATCTTTTTAATCAACACATTAATAATTATTCTTTTAATCAACATATTAATAATTATCATTTTAATCAACATTTTAATCATTCTTTTAATCAACATATTATTTGTGATAAAGTTACTTGTACTGTATTTATGTTATTATTGTTATTTATTTATGTTATTATTGTTATTTATTTATTTATATTATTGTTGTTTATTTATATTATTGTTGTTATTTACTTCCACAGCCGTACACACCTATGGAAGAAGGTGTACATCCCATCATTAACATTTGTACATATTCGGTTCATAGCAACAACAACAACAACAACAACAACAACAACATCATCAAAGACCTTCCTGCTACTACACCAACAACAACAACAACAACAACAACCTCAAATATTATAACAAGTGGAAGGTCAACTTTACAAACTATTATTATTGTCTTGGGAATAATGAAATGGAGTCCAACGAGAATATTAAATACTTTGTTAATATTTTAATTAATAATCTACATGGGGATTTATGTACTGTGTCTACATGGGGATATATGTATTCTGTCTACATGGGGATTTATGTACTCTGTCTACATGGGGATTTATGTATTCTGTCTACATGGGGATTTATGTACTCTGTCTACATGGGGATTTATGTACTCTGTCTACATGGGGATTTATGTACTCTGTCTACATGGGGATTTATGTACTCTGTCTACATGGGGATATATGTATTCTGTCTACATGGGGATTTATGTACTCTGTCTACATGGGGATTTATGTATTCTGTCTACATGGGGATTTATGTACTCTGTCTACATGGGGATTTATGTACTCTGTCTACATGGGGATTTATGTACTCTGTCTACATGGGGATTTATGTACTCTGTCTACATGGGGATTTATGTATTCTGTCTACATGGGGATTTATGTACTCTGTCTACATGGGGATTTATGTACTCTGTCTACATGGGGATTTATGTACTCTGTCTACATGGGGATTTATGTACTCTGTCTACATGGGGATTTATGTACTCTGTCTACATGGGGATTTATGTACTCTGTCTACATGGGGATTTATGTACTCTGTCTACATGGGGATTTATGTACTCTGTCTACATGGGGATTTATGTACTCTGTCTACATGGGGATTTATGTACTCTGTCTACATGGGGATTTATGTACTCTGTCTACATGGGGATTTATGTACTCTGTCTACATGGGGATTTATGTACTCTGTCTACATGGGGATTTATGTACTCTGTCTACATGGGGATTTATGTACTCTGTCTACATGGGGATTTATGTACTCTGTCTACATGGGGATTTATGTACTCTGTCTACATGGGGATTTATGTACTCTGTCTACATGGGGATTTATGTACTCTGTCTACATGGGGATATATGTATTCTGTCTACATGGGGATTTATGTACTTTGTTAACATTTTAATTAATAATCTACATGGGGATTTATGTACTCTGTCTACATGGGGATTTATGTACTCTGTCTACATGGGGATTTATGTACTCTGTCTACATGGGGATTTATGTACTTTGTTAACATTTTAATTAATAATCTACATGGGGATTTGTAAAAGTGGTAAATAACTAAGTAAGTCTCTCAGAGGTAAAGTACCAAAACTCTTTTATTTATAATATAAACAGAATTGAGTTAATATGGAAACTTGACATGGTTACTGGGAGAGAGAGAAAATTATTAGGTAGTAAAGTTGATATTTATCCACACTAGCTAGGTTATATTCACAGCAGGAGTGTGTGTGTGTGTGTGTGTGTGTGTGTGTGTGTTTATATATATATACAGTATATATATATATATATATATATATATATATATATATATATATATATATATATATATATATATATATATATATAATTTAACTTTAAGGAAGAAAATGATTTATATGAATAAATACATTATATATCCACAAATTGCAAACCAGATTCACATACTGTATTGCATTGTTGTATGTACAGGTAACTAGGCCTATACAGTAATTAGAATTGTATGTACAGGTAGGCCTATACAGTAATTAGAATTGTATTACATTAACATTTATAAGTAAGAATTTTTGTACTATTGTTGTTTGTTGTTGGGGATGGAAATATATATCTACTTGTTAGACAAATAGAAAAATAATAATAATGTAATTTAGGCTGTAAGTTTATTAATGAAACAAATAGAAAAATAATAATAATGTAATATAGGCTTTAAGTTAATTAATGAAACAAATAGAAAAATAATAAGTTAATTAAGGAAACAAATAGAAAAATAATTATAATGTAATTTAGGCTTTAAGTTAATTAATTAAAACAAACAGAAAAACAACTGAAAATAAATAAATAGTGATATAAAACTGATAAATAACTATAGTGAAATAATAAATAAGTGACATAAAGTTTGAAAACTATAAAACTATTACTACAACATTGACCATTACATTACTGTACTGTACTGTATGTGTACATATTACAGTACAGAGAAAAGACAGACTATCAACAGTACATGACAATTGTACATGTACTTAATAATAGATAAGAGTTTCATATGAACACGGGTTAAATAAATGTACTGTTTGTTACATGTACACCGAATTGTATTTTCCAGTCTGTACTTTCTTTGTATTTATTCTCCGTGTACAGTTGGACACGTATGAAACTGGTACGCCTCGTTACTTGTGAGATACAGTAGCTACAAATTAAAGGAAAGTGATAAACAAAAAATATATAGTTTGTTGACAGACAGACAGACAGACAGTAAAAATATTATTACTATCTGCTTGTCAACAAATTATATATAACTTTTGCTCACTTTCCTTTCTGTTGTATGTATGTACAGTTGCCAAAAAAGGTATTGTGACAAATCTTGATGGAACTTTAACCCTAGTAATATCCACAACTATTTGTATGGACTATAAACATGTATTACAGAAGGAAATATACATATCCTTCTGTAATACATACTTATAAACATGTATAACAGAAGGAAATATACATATCCTTCTGTAATACATACTTATAAACATGTATAACAGAAGGAAATATACATATCCTTCTGTAATACATACTTATAAACATGTATAACAGAAGGAAATATACATATCCTTCTGTAATACATACTTATAAACATGTATAACAGAAGGAAATATACATATCCTTCTGTAATACATACTTATAAACATGTATAACAGAAGGAAATATACATATCCTTCTGTAATACATACTTATAAACATGTATAACAGAAGGAAATATACATATCCTTCTGTAATACATACTTATAAACATGTATAGCAGAAGGAAATATACATATCCTTCTGTAATACATACTTATAAACATGTATAACAGAAGGAAATATACATATCCTTCTGTAATACATACTTATAAACATGTATAACAGAAGGAAATATACATATCCTTCTGTAATACATACTTATAAACATGTATAACAGAAGGAAATATACATATCCTTCTGTAATACATACTTATAATCCCTACAAACAACTATGGACATTAATATATTTAATGTTGTATCAATAGTTGTCACAATATCTTTTTTGGCAACTGTACATACATACAACAGGAAGGAATTAAGCAAAAGTTATATATAATTTGTTGACAAGCAGACAGTAATAATATTTTTACTGTCTGTCTGTCTGTCTGTCAATAAACTACATTTTTTTTTTCTTGTTTACATTTTCCTTTTTTTTGTATCAGCTTCATGTGTGTCCAACTGTACAATCCAAAAGCAACTCCAGAGACAATAGTAATACATATAGAAGTGGGTTGTATGTGTGTCAGCTGATGGTGCTAATTATTATTATTATTATTATTATTATTATTATTATTATTATTATTATTATTATTATTATTATTATTATTATTATACTTGTGAAGATAACCTGGGGAGTAGGGGGCAGGCTTGGGGGTGGGGGTTAGGGGGGTGCGGGAGTAGGGGGACAGGCTTGGGGGTGCGGGAGTAGGGGGGCAGGCTTGGGGGTGGGGGAGTAGGGGGGCAGGCTTAACAATATAATTAACAATATAGTATTTATCATTTTAATTAACGGATGTAAACATTTATTTAGCGACATACATACATACAGGTATTTAATGTATGAAAAATATGACCCGCTTAAAGAAAATTATAATTATAAATCTGTGGAGTTTTGCTGTGGAAAACCAAACGTAAAACAGAATGTGTTTTTTTTTTTTTTTTCTTTTTTTTTTATATGATATTTGTGGAAAATATTATAACTTTTTTTTTTTTTTTTTTTTTTTTATGATATTTGCGGAAAATATTATAACAACTTTTTATTTACGTATTTAATTAAAACACCTACAAACACCTTCTCCGAGTTGACGTGTGTATTTAGGTACGATATAATATACAGTATTATTTACGTATTTAATTAAAACACCTGTGTGTGTTTAGGTATATACAGTATTATTATAATGTGTGTGTGTGTGTGTGTGTGTGTGTGTGAACAAGGGAGCTTCGGACAACCTTCACGGGGAGACAAGGTACTTTCCGTGGCCCTCTTAAAATATCTTAAAAAAAAATCTTGCTGTTCATTTATTTATTTTTATTTTCAGAGCACTAACCTAACCTCATCTGACCTGACCTGACCTGACCTAACCTAACCTAGCCTAACCTGACCTAACCTAGCCTAACCTGGCCTGACCTAACCTAACCTAACCTAATCTAATCTAATCTAATCTAATCTAATCTAATCTAATCTAATCTAATCTAACCTAACCTAACCTAACCTAATCTAATCTAACCTGACCTGACCTAACCTAACCTAACCTAACCTAACCTAACCTAACCTACAATATTTATTATGGGGAATAATAATCACCATTTTATTAAACAGTTATTTATTTACTTATTTTAGTGGCTTATGTAAGTAAGAATTATTTATTATGTAGAATTATTTATCTTAATTAAACAGTCATTTATTTATATTAGTGGGATAATTATATAAGTACTGTACAATTTATTATCATATATTAAAAACATTTACGCATTTATTTATCAAGAATTTTGCCATCTTAGCTTATGTATTTATTCCAATATTTTGTATGATTATTATTTAGTATTATAAACACTCCTAATTCTTATTAACAATTGTATTTTCTGTTAAATTTAAGTTATTTTTTTGTTAAATTTAAGTTATTTTCTGTTAAATTGTTTTAAGTAAAGTGAATATTATTTTAGTATTAACTGTAAATTTAATAGTAGTAGTAGTTGTAGTAGTAGTAATAGTAGTAGTAGTAGTAGTAGTAGTAATAGTAATAGTAGTAATAATAGTAATAGTAGTAGTAGTAAAAGAATATAGGTAAAGTATTGTATTTATATATTTATTATTATTATTTATATATTATTTAAACCTATCTTTATTTTTAACTAATCATTCCTATATATACATTATGTTGTTAAATAATTGAAATGTATGTTATTAGAGAGAAGGTATTTGTAGGTTAACATACATACATACATACACACATACATACATACATACATACATACATACATACATACATACATACATAACCTCGATCCCTTCCTTCTATACCAAGTTTGTTATATATGTAGGTTATAAATATACATACATACATACATACACACATACATACACACACACATATACATACACACACACATATACATACACACATATATACATACATACATACATAAACCCCCCTTCCTTCTATACCAAGTTTGACGTGTAGGTTAAAATACATACATACATACATACATACATACATACATATATATACACATACATACATACACCCCCCCCCCCCTTCCTTCTATAACAAGTTAGTACTAATGTGATACAGGCACAAATAAACTTCAATTAATTAATTAGTTAAATATAATATAAACTTTAATATAATAAACATAAATGTCAATATTGCCATGTTATTCCCACATCATACAAATAGGTTTTATACACTTATACATATAATGATAAGATAAATAATAATATATACATAATTATAAATATACATACATACAAGTACTGTATATTAAAAGCTATAATGATAAGATAAATAATAATATATACATAATTATAAATATACATACATACAAGTACTGTATGTATATTAAAAGCTATATACAGTACATAATTATATGCTACAGAATTATATATACTGTATTTAATGTGTTAATTAACGTGTTACATAAAACCAAAATTTATATGACAGATTTTTATGTACAACTGTATATTTGTATATACGTATAATATGTATGGTGCAATGTGGACGTGTGTGTGTACATATCCTGCTTTGGTTTGCAACGAAAAGTTTTATGTTAATTGATTAAGGACCGGAAAATAATTAATTATGCTGTAATTAGTTAGTATTTATTAGGCCCATAGTTTAAATAAAAAAAATTGAAGTCCCTTACTGTGTGTGTGTGTGTGTGTGGTGTGTGTGTGTGTGTGTGTGTGTGTGGTGTGTGTGGTGTGTGTGTGTGTGTGTGTGTGTGTGTGTGTTGTTGCCTGGAGTAGTTTGGAGAATTCATAGAGCTCCAGTAAGGGACCTCAATTTTTTTTTTTATATTTAAACTACGGGCGTTATTTACACATCTTAATAATAATATAATTTTTGTGCTTAAGTGCTTAAATTCATATGATAATGTTAATAGATGATAATGTTATGTTATGTATGAAGGGAATTATGTCATTTTTAGGTGCAAGTTAAAATAGAAAGAATATTATTACAGTATCTTTGTAATCTCAGAAAAATATATTATGGTTTTGTATAGTTATAATTACACTCTCCTCTCTTTTTATGCGAGTTTAAATTATGCGAATTTGAAATAGTGCGTATCATGAAAAAAAAATAATGATTGCCATTTACAGGAACTCTTAAAATAACAGGAACAAGGAGGCTCCATTTTCAAGTTAAAGTACCATTATTTCTTATGGAAATGTACAATTTACTTTATGCAAAATTCACTTTATGTGACACAACCCTTCACCAACCTAACCTGTAATAAAAAAAGAGCAGAGTGTAGTTACATTATTGGAACTTGAGAAATAAGTCAATATTATTTTATTTAATATCAAAGACATTTCTCTGTACGTATTGATATTGTAGATTTAATTAACTATACACTACATACATAATTACATATACAATACATGTATATATAATTTATCCACGCACGGCACTGTGAATTTATATATAAAAAAGACTTCAACAAAATAATTATCTTTGTATAATAATAATAATAATGAATGATACTTTAAAATAATTATCTTTGTATAATAATAATAATGAATGATACTTTAAAATTATTATCTTTGTATAATAATAATAATAATGAATGATACTTTGAAATACAGTAATTATCTTTGTATAATAATAATAATAATGAATGATACTTTGAAATTATTATCTTTGTATAATAATAATAATAATGAATGATACTTTAAAATAATTATCTTTGTACAATAATAATAATAATGCTACTTTAACCTTCATTTCTTTCTGTGGACTAAATAGAGAGATATTGGTGACTGGGCCGTATTTAAGCTTCAATCAGCCCATCTCAACGCACCACCATATTTTTATAACGTTTGATAATACCTACAGTATATAAATAAATATGAGGGTTGATAAATAATTCTTAACGTGAGGGAAAATTTTAACACACAGTCTTCACTTCTATATAATACTAATAATAATACTAATAATAATAATAATAATAATAATGATACTTGAGGCCTGTAGATTTAAAACATTTGAGGTAAATTACTTACTGGGGGGGGACTGGGGGGGGGGGAGTAGGGGACAGGCTTGAGGGATGTGGGAGTAGGGGACAGGCTTGGGTGGGGTGACTGGGGGGGTGTGGGAGTAGGGGACAGGCTTGGGGGGGGACTGGGGGTGGGTGGGAGTAGGGGACAGGCTTGGGGGGGACTGGGGGGGTGTGGGAGTAGGGGACAGGCTTGGGGGGGGACTGGGGGTGTGTGGGAGTAGGGGACAGGCTTGGGGGGGTGCGGGAATAGGGAATCTGTTGCCTGGAGTAGTTTGGAGGGTTCATAGAGCTCCAGTAAGGGTGTGTGTGTGTGTGTGTGTGTGTTGTTGCCTGGAGTAGTTTGGAGGGTTCATAGAGCTCCAGTAAGGGCCCTCAAATGTTTTAAAACTACCGGTGTAATAACTAAATAACCTATGAGTCAAACGCTTATTTCTAGTTGCTTTGGTACAGACTAATTAATATGTACAGTTGGACACAGGAATGGTTGATACAGCCCAAGTGAAAGATGGTCAATTTCTGCCAATATCAAGTTCCTTATTAGTGCCAAATAGGAGACATCAGGGGCAGAAGTCAGTATTGAGGATGGTGTGTGTGTGTGTGTGTGTGTGTGTGTTCCTTAGTGCCAAATAGGAGACATCAGGGGCAGAAGTCAGTATTGAGGATGGTGTGTGTGTGTGTGTGTGTGTGTGTGTGTGTGTGTGTGTGTGTGTGTGTTCCTTAGTGCCAAATAGGAGACATCAGGGGCAGAAGTCAGTATTGAGGATGGTGTGTGTGTGTGTGTGTGTGTGTGTGTGTGTGTGTGTGTGTGTGTGTGTGTTCCTTATTAGTGCCAAATAGGAGACATCAGGGGCAGAAGTCAGTATTGAGGATGGTGTGTGTGTGTGTGTGTGTGTGTGTGTGTGTGTGTGTGTGTGTGTGTGTGTGTGTGTGTGTGTGTGTGTGTGTTCCTTAGTGCCAAATAGGAGACATCAGGGGCAGAAGTCAGTATTGAGGATGGTGTGTGTGTGTGTGTGTGTGTGTGTGTGTGTGTGTGTGTGTGTGTGTGTGTGTGTGTGTGTGTGTGTGTTCCTTAGTGCCAAATAGGAGACATCAGGGGCAGAAGTCAGTATTGAGGATGGTGTGTGTGTGTGTGTGTGTGTGTGTGTGTGTGTGTGTGTGTGTGTGTGTGTGTGTGTTCCTTAGTGCCAAATAGGAGACATCAGGGGCAGAAGTCAGTATTGAGGATGGTGTGTGTGTGTGTGTGTGTGTGTGTGTGTGTGTGTGTGTGTGTGTGTGTGTGTGTGTGTGTGTGTGTGTGTGTGTGTTCCTTATTAGTGCCAAATAGGAGACATCAGGGGCAGAAGTCAGTATTGAGGATGGTGTGTGTGTGTGTGTGTGTGTGTGCGTGTGTGTGTGTGTGTGTGTGTGTGTGTGTGTATATTTTTCACCTACTGGGCTGTACCACCAATTTCTGTCTCTAACTGTACGTATATTAACTTCAGTACGTGTTTAATACGTGATTGGTCAGTTTATAGTTTTTAATAAATAATAGGGTTTAAAAAAATATTATGAACGGAAGTTAAGTTATAATTAATGGCGGTAAATAGTTAAACGCTCCTCACTTGACCATTTCACACTTTCTTTTTAATTCAGGGTGTGTGGGGGTAGGGGACAGGCATTGGGGGGGTGCGGGAATAGGGGTACAGGCGGGGACAGGCTTACTAATACATATGAAACAGAATAAACATTGTAATTGTTTCACTAATATGTTAAATAATTTGAAACTTTAACAACAAGACTTGGATATAAATTTAGGATTGTAAGTAGAGTATTTTTATTTATTTATTATATATGTTATGGGGAGATGTGCTCAGCTTTGTATTGTACTGTACTTTATGTAATTATTCTGTATTCTACTTTATATATTCTACTGTACTGTACTTCATTATTCTGTATTGTACTTTTTGTAATTATTCTGTATTTTGTATTTTACTCTATTTCATTATTCTGTATTCTGTATTCTACTTTGTTATTCTGTATTTTGTATTTTACTCTACTACTTTATTCTGTATTCTGTATTCTGTATTCTACTTTATATAATTATTCTGTATTCTACTTTATTATTCTGTATTTTCTATTTTACTCTACTACTTTATTCTGTATTCTGTATTGTACTGTACTACTTTATTCTGTATTCTGTATTCTACTTTATATAATTACAGTATAATTATTGGGATGCTCATCAATACTCTTGTTTTTGTATTTATTGAGGGGGGGTGGGAATAGGGGACAGGCTTGGGGGGTGTTTAGGGGGTGCAGGAGTAGGAGGACAGGCTTGGGGGGGGTTTTGGGGGGTGCAGGAGTAGGGGGACAGGCTTGGGGGGGGGTTGGGGGGTGCAGGAGTAGGGGACAGGCTTGGGGGGGGTTGGGGGGTGCAGGAGTATGGGGACAGGCTTGGAGCAGGGTTTAAGGGGTTTGGGGGGTGCAGGAATAAGGGTACATGATTTCTACCAACCCCAAGCCTGTCCCCCCTATTCCCGCACCCCCCCCCAAGCCTGTCCCCTACTCCCACACCCCCTAAATACATTATTACCAATATAATAATAAATTATATTCCCTTAATTGTGTTTATAATCATATAATAATTATTTAGAAAGATTATTGCAATTAATGGTAATATATTTAATAGTTAATTAATTAAGTAATGTACAATAATTAATTTGACTCCTATATTTTATCATTAATATATTTAATTAATAGTTAAATACAATAATTAATTTGACTCCTATATTTTATCATTAATATATTTAATTAATAGTTAAGTACAATAATTAATTTGACACATATATTTTATCATTAATATATTTAATTAATAGTTAAGTACAATAATTAATTTGACACATATATTTTATCATTAATATATTTAATAGTTAATTAAGTACAATAATTAATTTGACACATATATTTCATCTGTATAGTGAAATAATTAATTTGACACATATATTTTATCTATACAGTATTTAATTAAACAAATAAATATGTGTACTTCTGCACTTTTGTACTGTACTGTACTTCATTTGTAACACTTTTGTACTGTACTTAATTTGTAACACTTTTTGTACTGTATTTAATTTGTAATCTCTCGTTATATTAAAAAAAATTCTGTCTTTTAAATATTTTGTGTTGAGTGGAAATTTTATTATTTTTATATTTATTATATTTATTATTATATTTATTATTATTTATTAGTGGTGAGGGAGAGTGAATGTTATAGTTTGTTTGTTTGTTTGTTTGTTTGTTTTGTTGTTGTTGTTGTTGTTGTTTATTGATAGAGTGTATACGAGAAGGAATATAAGAATATGTTGATAAACTGGTTATGGCTATTTCAATTATTTCCCTAAATTAATTAATAGATAGATAGATAGATAGATAGATAGATAGATAGATAGATAGATAAATAGAGATAGTTACATATATAGATAGATAGATAGAGATAGTTACATAGGTAGATAGATAGATAGAGATAGTTACATAGATAGATAGATACATAGATAGATAGATAGAGATGGTTACATAGATAGATAGAAATAGCGATAGATAGATAGAAATAGAGATAGATAGATAGATAGAAATAGCTAGACTGTAATACATACTTATAATCCCTACAAACAACTATGGATATTAATATATTTTTTTAATGTTGTATCAATAGTTGTCACAATACCTTTTTTGGCAACTGTACTTTTGCTATATAATACAGTACTATGTAACGCATCGTAATACAGTAATTACAGCCTGATACAGTAGTTACAAAAATATATATAATGAAGATAATTATGATACCTTTTTAATTACAGTTTGATAGAGTGATTGAAAGATATCCAAAAAGTAGTTGGCAGGAAAGATGGACTTATATGGACTTTAAACTTTAATTAACCCACAAATTAGTTAGCAGGAAAGATGGACTTATATGGACTTTAAACTTTCAATTAACCCATAAAATAGTAAGGAAAGATGGACTGATATGGACTTTAAACTTTTAATTAACATATAAAGTAGTTGGCAGGAAAGATGGACTGATATGGACTTTAAACTTTAATTTAATTTATTCAACATCATTAGCGACACAACACCCAAAAAGCAGTAATTAAATTAAATACATTATAATAACGAGGAATTTTTTTATTTTTGAGTGAGTAACTAAAATAAAATAAAATAATGTGAGGATTGGAGTGAATATAATAAAAAAAAAATGTACTATTAATTATATATTATAAGAGTTTCTCGTTATTTGATGAAGTCTTGAATTAATTAATTTTATGTTGTAAAGTTGGGGTTGTATTTTCTTTGTATAATTGTATTTTTTTGTATAATTTGTATAAGTTTTGTATAATTGTATTGAATATAAGTCCATGTTGCCAAATATAGGAGAAATAATTCCTTAAATTAAATTAGGGTAATTTTAATTAATAAGTCCACATGGAAATCATATGAAAAAAAATGTTAAAGAAAACGGATATGGAGGTATAAATTTATACCTCCATGAAGGAAAATTACGGAGAAATAAGTTAAAATTGAACTAAAAAACAAACATATTAATAAAAGGGTACTCTATAAAATTACCATACCAGGCAGTACTGTATAACCTAGTGATGTTACCTTATAAAATATGATTAAACCTACTTAATTAATTAAAATTATATCTGCCGCATCTCCATATTTAATACCTCCATGGCAGTCATAGTCCAGTGTTGCCAAGTATGGAGTACACCAATGGGGATATTATATTAAAAGATTATTTAATATAACTACTGATGAAATAGTTATCAAGTACTGCTGAGATGTTAAAAATAATAATAAACAACAAACAATCATCAAGAGTAAACAAAAAACAGGTAATTTTTTAGGCAAATATGGAAATTATAATGTTCAAAGGGAGAGTATAGTTTTGGCATTTTTGGAGATTATTATTCCTCCAAACTATTCCAGGCAACAGGATACCATTATTATTATTTATCGGATCTTTTTTCTGGCATACTTTGGAGGAATCAACAAGGTGCTTTAATTAATAATGTACTAAATTAACTAAAAATATACTCTCCCTTTAATTAATTAACAAGTTGGGGTGAATGATGCCAAACGGATCTGGCAACACTGATTCACAAAACAATAACAAAGCCAGCAGCTGAGAGACGAGAATATATTTTTTTTTCGTTTTTTCTCTATATTTTCTTAATTAAAAGTTGTTTATAATGAGTGTCTCGTTGGTAATTACTGTAGACCATCTTTCACAACCTGCCAGGGCTTTATCTCTCTTATGTAGAGTTATTAAAACACCACATAAAGAAAATTATATACAACTTATGAAAGGTAAGTTACGTAGAAGGAAAAATTAATTATATATAACTTGTGAAATTTTTAACTTTATGTAATATTTGTATTTATATTTACTAACGTTACATAATGAAAAATAAATGATATATAACTTACTTTAATTTTTAACTTTATGTAAGGTTTGTATTTATATTTACTAACGTTACATAATGAAAAATAAATTACCACTTTAACTATTAATTAATGAAAAATAAATTATATACAACTTATGAAAGGTAAGGTAAAAAAAAAAAAAAAAAAATTATATATAACTTATGAAACGTTTGTATTTATATTAACTAACTTTACACTTAATGAAAATTATATATAACTTATGAGAGGTAAGGTTATGTAGAATGAAAAATTAATTATATATAACTTACTTTAACTCTTAACTTTATGTAATATTTGTATTTATATTGAAAATTAATGTATTTATATTGAAAATTAATGTATAACTTTATGAAAGATTTGTATTAATATTTACTAACTTTACACTAAATGAAAAATATATACAACTTATGAAAGGTAATGTTTGTATAATGAAAAATAAATGATATAAAAATAATGAAAGGTAATGTATGTATAATGAAAAATAAATTATATAAAAATAATGAAAGGTAATGTATGTATAATGAAAAATAAATTATATAAAAATAATTAAAGGTAATGTATGTATAATGAAAAATAAATTAACCTATATAATGGTGATTTTTGTACAGTTTATATAATTTATTGTGAGTTAATTAATATATTTTTTTATCAACAGGACAACATCTAAAAAAATCCTTTGCTGATATTAACCCATTCAAAAAAATACCAGTCGTACAGGATGGTAATCTGCTTATTATAGAAAGGTAAGTGTGTGTGTGTGTGTGTGTGTGTGTGTGTTGTGTTGTGTTGTGTGTGTTATGGATGGATGTGTGTGTGTGTGTGTGTTGTGTGTGTAATAATAATAATAATAATAATAATAAACTGTTTATTTCTTTGTGTGTGTGCGTGTGTGTGTGTTGTGTGTGTGTGTTATGGATGGATGTGTGTTTTTGTGTGTGTGTTGTGTGTTATGGATGGATATGTGTGTGTTGTGTATGTGTTGTGTGTGTGTGTGTGTGTGTGTGTGTGTGTGTTATAGATGGATGAGTGGTGTATACAAATGACATGGTAATAAATATAATGGTACTATTTATTGGAAAGTTTATCATCTAACTATGGAACAGAGAGAAGCTGTCTAAAAACTCTTACATGAGTTACCCTCTATATCAGTGATTCTTAACCCCTGGGTCGTGAAAGTTGGGTTGCCAAGCCATTTCATTGGGTCGCTAAGGGCTTGTAGAAAATAATTATTATTTTCCCATTAGAAATATATTATGATTATATACTGTAAGTATGCAATATTATAGATAGATAGATAGATAGATAAGTAGATAGATAGGTATTGTGTTAGATAGATAGGTAGTTTTTTTAGATATATAGATAAGTAGATAGATAGTTAATGTGTTAGATAGATAGATAGTTGATGTGGTAGATTGATAGTTAGTTAGATAGATAGGTAGTGTGTTAGATAGATAGTTAGTGTGTTAGATAGATAGTTAATGTGGTAGTGTGTTATACTCTATTCCATACATTACCTTTCATTATGTTCATATTATTTTTTTTTCATTATACATACATTTCCTTTAATTATTTTTATATACTATACTATATGTTATGTTGTGAATATATTTGAACTTTCTCCGCAGGGGTAAATCATAGTCTAATTATCCATTTTAATTTTATAGCATGATACACAAACAAACAAACCTTTTCATTTAGCTAGAAAGTATATGTTATTTTTTAATTTTCTTATGGATCACTGTTATTCAGATGTACTACTTGTATTTATTAATAAACACCCCAGCATGTAATTTTGTTTCTGTTACACGTTTTTAGAAGCATAATCATACATCGCCATGGGCGATTTTGGCAAGATTTTGGGTGATTATATTTGACCACAACTGTACCATATTTATCCCCAGCTGTGCAGGGCTTTGGTAACCCCTATGTGGATGATTACATTTGACCACAACCGTACCCTATTTATCACCCTTCTATAACCCCTATATGGATGATTATATTTGACCACAACTGTACCCTATTTATCCCCTTCTATAACCCCTATATGGATGATTACATTTGACCACAACCGTAACCCCTATATGGATGATTACATTTGACCACAACCGTACCCTATTTATCACCCTTCTATAACCCCTATATGGATGATTACATTTGACCACAACCGTAACCCCTATATGGATGATTACATTTGACCACAACCGTAACCCTTATATGGATGATTACATTTGACCACAACCGTACCCTATTCATCCGCAGTTGTGCAGGTCTCCGGTACATAGCTGGCCAGTATGACGGGTCTGGTCAGTGGTACCCGGGACAACTACAGGTACGAGCTAAAGTTGATGAATACCTGGATTGGCAGCATCTTAATACAAGGGCACATGGTATGGGATACTTCAGAAATAAGGTGAGTATTATTATTATTATTACACTCTCCTCTCTTTTTTTATTACAGGTTAGGTTGGTGAAGGGTTGTGTCGCATAAAGTGAATTTTGCATAAAGTAAATTGTACATTTCCATAAGAAATAATGGTACTTTAACTTGAAAATGGAGCCTCCTTGTTCCTGTTATTTTAAGAGTTTAAATTATGCGAATTTGAAATAGTGCGTATCATGAAAAAAATGAAATAAATGCAATTTACAGGAACTCTTAAAATAACAGGAACAAGGAGGCTCCATTTTCAAGTTAAAGTACCATTATTTCTTATGGAAATGTACAATTTACTTTATGCAAAATTCACTTTATGCGACACAACCCTTCACCAACCTAACCTGTAATAAAAAAAGAGCAGAGTGTATACTGTACAAATATTGTATATACTCTACTGTATAATCTATAAAAAAAATAAATCATGAATGTCAAATTATGCGTGCCACATCCCGCAGGAAACTAAACAGTGTTACCACATCCTACAGGAAACTAAACAGTATTACCAACTACAGTATTCCTTCTTCGTGGCCCAACAGGTACTATTACCATACCTCAAAAAATGTCCGGCTGACCTGGCCGTCGTATCGGAACACTCCCGCGAGTTGGACCGCGTACAGGAACAGTTCACATCTTACTTCCTGGGACCTCGACCTTTTATTACCGGAGACAAACCCACAATTGCTGATCTTTTGGCTGCCTGTGAGTTTGAACAGCCGTCAGCGGGGGGATACAAACTGAAAGATCCCGTACTCGACTATCTAGCCAGGGTTAAGGCTCAAATTGGCCCTGATTATGATAAAGTACATGAAAATATGAGATCCTTTGCTCAGAAATGTATGAACTAAATGAGAGTTACACCCGTACTTTAAAAAAAATTGAGGGCCCTTACTGAAGCTCTATGAACCCTCCAAATAATCCAGGCCACAGAACCCTTCAGTGTTTCTAATAGGGAATCTGTTGTTGCCTGGAGTAGTTTGGAGGGTTCATAGAGCTCCAGTAAGGGGGTGTGGGAGTAGGGGACAGGCTTGGGGGGGGGACTGGGGGTGTGGGAGTAGGGGACAGGCTTGAGGGGGGACTGGGGGGGTGTGGGAGTAGGGGACAGGCTTGGGGGGGTGCGGGAATAGGGAATCTGTTGCCTGGAGTAGTTTGGAGAATTCATAGAGCTCCAGTAAGGGCCCTCAATTTTTTTTACACTACGGGTATTAGTGAATGTGGAAGTTGTACTGAAGTGGACTTGTAGTGTGTGTGTGTGTGTGTGAGTTACCATTAGCTGTGATTTGAAGATAACTAATTTTATAAATGAATTAAAAAATATATTTGTTATAGTATTATGGGGTTAATTAAGTAGTTGCCTTAACATCATAATTTTTTTTGTATTTTTAGTAAGTACTATAGTTTGATTTTGTAGTAGATTTATAGTAAACATGCACTGGTAGATTATTTTGTAACATGCACCATATTTAATTAATGATGAGGAAATACATACAATGGGTTTTTATTTATCTTTGTAATGTGTACTATTTGAGTTTAGACATATAATTATATAATACCTAAAAAATGATGTGAATAAAATGTTACAGTGCCAAATTTTTGTAGGGTAAAATTTTTTGTAATACCGTATTTCCAATTTGTATGTCTGTGGTACAAACATAACAAGTAGAAAAATGACTTGGGCTTTGATATATTAACCTATCTATCTATCTATCTATCTATAGCTCTGTTCCAACACTCCCTCTTTACTTGTTCAAACCCTCCCCTCCCCCTCATGTTACTCTCCTTTACATACTCTTCCACTCTGTTCCAACACTCCCTCCTTACTCCCTACTCTGTCCCTCATGTTACTCTCCTTTACATACTCTTCCACTCTGTTCCAACACTCCCTCCTTACTCCCTACTCTGTCCCTCATGTTACTCTCCTTTACATACTCTTCCACTCTGTTCCAACACTCCCTCCTTACTCCCTCCTCTGTCCCTCATGTTACTCTCCTTTACATACTCTTCCACTCTGTTCCAACACTCCCTCCTTACTCCCTACTCTGTCCCTCATGTTACTCTCCTTTACATACTCTTCCACTCTGTTCCAACACTCCCTCCTTACTCCCTACTCTGTCCCTCATGTTACTCTCCTTTACATACTCTTCCACTCTGTTCCAACACTCCCTCCTTACTCCCTCCCCTCCCCCTCATGTTACTCTCCTTTACATACTCTTCCACTCTGTTCCAACACTCCCTCCTTACTCCCTACTCTGTCCCTCATGTTACTCTCCTTTACATACTCTTCCACTCTGTTCCAACACTCCCTCCTTACTCCCTCCTCTGTCCCTCATGTTACTCTCCTTTACATACTCTTCCACTCTGTTCCAACACTCCCTCCTTACTCCCTACTCTGTCCCTCATGTTACTCTCCTTTACATACTCTTCCACTCTGTTCCAACACTCCCTCCTTACTCCCTACTCTGTCCCTCATGTTACTCTCCTTTACATACTCTTCCACTCTGTTCCAACACTCCCTCCTTACTCCCTCCTCTCCCCCTCATGTTTCTCTCCTTTACATACTCTTCCACTCTGTTCTGCCATCTTACTGGTGGTCTGCCTCTCACACCACAGCCCACAACTTCACTTACATACACCTTCTTTACAAACTCCTCACCTTACATTCTCTCTACATGTCCAAACCACCTCAGAGTATTACGTTTCACTCTCTCAACCACTCCACACTCAATACCAATTGCCTTCTCACTCATACCACATCTCTTATACACTAACTATATACAGTACTAACTTATATACTAACCTGGTATGACAACTCCATAATAACAACACAGGTATTCTTATCAACATCACCATCAATGTCCTTCCATACAATCCCTTATGTTGTACTGATAAAGGAAGTAGGTACAGTTGCCAAAAAAGATATTGTGACAAATCTTGATGGAACTTTAACCTTAGTAATATCCACAATTATTTGTATGGACTATAAACATGTATAACAGAAGGAAATATACATATCCTTCTGTAATACATACTTATAATCCCTACAAACAACTATGGACATTAATATATTTAATGTTGTATCAATAGTTGTCGCAGTACCTTTTTTGGCAACTGTACATAAGGTAGGTGATACATTTATTAAAGTGTAAGGGAAGGTTGTATGGTTAAACTTTGTCTCTGCATGGCATCACATATTTTTTTACCATTGGTGTAAATCACACGTGTATTGTATTCCAGTGTTTCTATCATTAATTTGTTGAGTAAGGAATGACACTAGAACACACAGGGTAAATAAAGGTGAGAACACAGCTAAGCACAGAAAGGGAAAAGGTATGTAGCTCGGATGACAAGGTAAGAGTTTATTTATGTGTGTGTACATTTATAAGAGAGAGAATGTTTATGTATGTGTATGTGTGTGAGTGTTTATGTATGTATATGTGTGAGTGTTTATGTATGTGTGTGTGTGTGTGTGAGAGAGAGAGAGAGCAAGAACATAAATTTTGTAGTTAATTAATAAAACCCATCCAATGTTTGTAGTGTTACGGATGACAAGGTAAGAATACATACAGTATACATACAGTATACATACATACAGTATAATGCAAGAAGTGTGAAGCCCTAAATATAATGCAAAAAAAGGTGAGTACTGTATGGGACAAGAAGTGTGAAGTCCTAAATATAATGTAAGAAGTGTGAGGTCCTAAATATAATATAAAAAGGTGAGTACTGTATGGGACAAGAAGTGTGAGGTCCTAAATATAATGCAAAAAGGTAAGTACTGTATGGGACAAGAAGTATGAGGTCCTAAATAATGACTAAAAATGTGAGTGTGACAATAAGTGTGAGTGAGAATATTACAAACTCACTATAAGAGTGTTGATTTAGGGAAGGAGAGAAGTACAAAGAAATATAGTTAGTCAGTATTGTACAAAATTAATTATGAAAAGTTATATTAAGTGTGAATGTTGCTACTTAATTATACTTAATCTCTAGACTATAAGTAAATAATTATATCCCTCATTATTATCTCTGTGTGTGTGTGTGTGTGTGTGTGTCTTGGAGATGGTTTGTGTGTGTGTGTGTGTCCTGGAGATGGTTTGTGTGTGTGTGTCCTGGAGATGGTTTGTGTGTGTGTGTGTGTGTGTCTTGGAGATGGTTTGTGTGTGTGTGTTCTGGAGATGGTTTGTGTGTATGTGCTGTCTCACACGTACAAAGGCCAAGAGATACATACATAATGAACACACACACTCACACACACATACACATACATAAACACTCACTCTCACACATACAGTTGTGGTCAATAATAATCATCCACATATGGGTATCTCAAACCATTTACTGCCTAATGTTTTCACGTTCATATATGATGTTATTGTTTTAAGTAGTGTGTATGTGTGTGTATGTGTGTTATTGTTTTAAGTAGTGTGCAGCTGCTTGTAGTAAATTAAAATATGGTAGTTAATGTAAAGTAAAGTAAAGTAAAATGTGTGTGTGTGTTATTGTTTTAAGTAGTGTGTAGCTGCTTGTAGTAAATTAAAAGATGGTAGTTAACGTGTGTGTGTGTGTGTGTGTTAATTATTGTTTAAGTAGTGTGTATCTGCTTGTAGTAAATTAAAAGATGGTAGTTAACTTATTCATGGGAAAGTTTATCATATAATAAGGAACAAAGGGAAGCTGTTAAAATCTTACGTGAGTTACTCCCCCTATATCAGTGGTTCCCAACCGGGGGGAAATTTCCCCCAGGGGGGGAACTTTGGATGTTTCAGGGGGGAAATTCTAGTCTGGAATTAAAATTCTGTAAATTATCAGTAGTTATGTAATGCCCGGGAGATGGTACAGTTAACTTTGGAGATATATATTTTTTCCCACGCTCAAATGAAGCGGTTACTGATTCGTGATTAAAGATATAATTTGCTCTTGTATTACTCACATGTAGTTTACAGTGGAATTTTTCACCTAATTTGGTTGGGGACATTCTTGGCTTCATTATAGGGTAGAGCTCTTAATTGTAGTTAAACCACGGGCTGGGATCAAATTGTCAATAATTAGGTTGGCAACACTGGTACATGAAGGGGGAAATCTGGATGGTTGAATTAGGTGCAGGGGGAAATTACAGAAAAAAGGTTGGGAACCACTGCCCTATATGGATGATTATATTTGACCACAACTGTACATAAATTCTCTCTCTCTCTCTCTCTCTCTCTCTCTCTCTCTCTCTCTCTCTCTCTCTCTCTCTCTCTCTCTCTCTCTCTCTCTCTCTCTCTCTTTTTTTTTTTTTTCTCTGTGGAATCGACGAGTAAAAAAATAATTACTGTATATATTAATTTTGAAGTTAAGGTATTTTCATCCATGAGATCTGGCAACACTGACTGACTAAGTGAGTTGTTGTGTCTTTGATCTGGTAACACTTATAGACAGTTGGGTTTTCCTCCTCTTATCAACAACACCTCCAGGTAAAATTAATAAATAATAATAATTAAGTAAATATAAGTAAATAATGAGTAAATAGATATATATAATGAGTAAATAGTAATCTTATACAAGTACTTTATTCACTATATTGTATAATTTTGTATTATTATTCACTATTTTGTGTAAATATGAAAAAAATACCGTTATTCCGTACGTTATTATTATTATTATTATTATTATGACAATTATTATTATCATTATTATTACAATTACTAAATTTATTATTATTATTATTACACTTATTATTATTATTATTGTTATTATTACAATTACTAAATTTATTGTTTTTATTATTATTATTATTACTATTATTATTATTATTATTATTATTATTACAATTATTATTATCAATATTATTACAATTACTAAATTTATTGTTTTGATTATTACTATTATTATTAATATTAGTATTAGTATTAGTATTAGTATTAGTATTATTAGTATTAGTATTATTATTATTATTATTATTATTATTATTATTATTGTTATTATAATTTATTTTGAGTGAATTTAGGCAACTAATTCTGCACAAAAATTCCACGTTTTTTTTTTTTTTTTTTTTAGTTTTTGGTGTGTATTTTTACCGGTTGTATTCATGAGTGACCATAATATTGATGGGAAAATACTTGGTTTATACATATTCCCTAATCCGGGGTTTTTTTGGGGGAAAACTCATAAATGAGCTTATTTTACCCTTAAAAATGCTTAAATAACCTTTTTTTGCCTTGAAAAAAAAACGTAAATGACCCTATTTTGTCTTGAAAAACACGTAAATGACCTTATTTTGCCTTTAAAAATGTGTAAATAACCTTATTTTGCCTTAAAAAATGTGTAAATAACCTTTTTTTGCCTTGTAAACCACGAAGGCCCTAAATTACCTTATTTTGCCTTGAAAAACACATAAATAACCTTTTTTGCCTTAAAAAAATTGTAAATAACCTTTAAAATGCATAAATAACTTTTTTTGCCTTAAAAAAATCGTAAATAACCTTTAAAATGCATAAATAACCTTTTTTTGCCTTGAAAAACATGATAATGGACTTATTTTGCCTTGAAAAACACGTTAATGGACATAATTTGCCTTTATATTGGTTTGTTGACTTGCATAAATGTTGACAAATTGAAAATCCGACCAAAGTTTTTGGCAAAAGTTGGCTCGGGTTTTGCAATTGTCATGACGGAATAAAGTAAAGATTTTGGAAATTGGAGCCAAGTTTTTATAATTAACCTGACCTGACCTGACCTAACCTTACCAAACCTAACCTGACCTAAACTAACCCAACCTAACCTAACCTAACTTTACCAAAACCTAACCTAACCTAACCTAAACTAAACTAACCTAACCTGACCTAAACTAACCTAACCTAACTAACCTTACCAAACCTAATCTTACCTAAACTAATCAAACCTGACCTAAACTACCCTACCCTAACTTGACCTGACCTAACCTAACCTGACCTGACCTGACCTGACCAGACCAGGGCAGACTACCGGGACTTATCTATGGTTTCTAATTAAAATATCCCCATATAAAAAAAGCTACTTGTTTCACTTCAACTCATATTAATTGTATATTTTTACTGATATGGATATTTTTATCACTATGAAAGTAATCCTGTATCATTATTCTGTCAGGTTACTAAAGTGCCAAGTAGATATTAAGTGAAATAAGTGAGGCACAAAGAAAAACAAAACAAAAGTGTACCTCTGAGAAATGTAATGTTTAATTAAATAAAGGTAAATGTGAACGGAGGTTGCCTGGAGATATGGACCAATCAGAGACAAGCTTTCAAAATACAGCTAGGCTCCAATTGCAAGCTAGGATTGAATAGAGTATAACACACTACCACATTAACTATTTATCTACTTATCTATCTATCTATATTTACAGTGGTACCAACACTAACATGTCGTCCTCCAGTAGTACCAACACACCAGACAATTATCTATCTATCTACTTATTTATCTATCTAACACAATACCTATTTATCTATCTAACACAATACCTATTTATCTATTTAATACATTAACTATCTATCTACTTATTTAGCTATCTACTATATATCTAACACACTATCTATCTACTTATCTATCTAACACATTAACTAACTATTTACTTATTTATTTATCTAACACATTAACTAACTATCTACTTATTTATTTATCTAACACATTAACTAACTATCTACTTATTTATCTATCTATCTACTTATCTATCTATCTATCTATATTTACAGTGGTACCAACATGTCATCGTCCAGTAGTACCAACACACCAGACAGTCCCAACAAGAGTTTACTACAGATACCGTCACCAATTGTCACTCGACGCACACGTACCAAGTCTACGTAAGTTGTTTGGTGTGTGTGTGTGTGTGTGTTGGTAGGTGGGGTGGGGGGGGGGGGGGTGTTAGGTGTGTGTGTGTGTTGGTAGGTGGGTGGGTGGGGAGGTTAGTAGGTGTGTGTGTGTGTGTGTCGGTAGGTGGGGTGTGGGGGGTGTTGGTAGGTGTGTGTGTGTGTGTGTTGGTAGGTGGGGTGGGGGGGGGGTTAGTAGGTGTGTGTGTGTGTGTGTTGGTAGGTGGGGTGGGGGGGTGTTGGTAGGTGTGTGTGTGTGTGTGTGTGTAATAATAATAATAATTTTGGTTTCTCTCTTTATGTGTGTGTGTGTGTGTGTGTTGGTAGGTGTGTGTGTGTGTGTGTTGGTAGGTGTGTGTGTGTGGGGGGGGGGGGGTTAGTAGGTGTGTGTGTGTGTGTAATAATAATAATTTTGTTTTCTCTCTCTATGTGTGTGTGTGTGTGTGTGTGTGTTGGTAGGTGGGTGTGTGGGGGTTAGTAGGTGTGTGTGTGTGTGTGTTGGTTGGTAGGTGTGTGGGGGGGTTAGTAGGTGTGTGTGTGTAATAATAATAATTTTGTTTTCTCTGTGTGTGTGTGTGTGTGTGTGTGTTGGTAGGTGGGGGTAGGTTGGGGGGGTGTTAGTAGGTGTGTGTGTGTGTATATGTGTTGGTAGGTGGGTGTGTGTGTGTGTGTAATAATAATAATTTTGTTTTCTCTCTGTCTGTATATATGTGTTGGTGTGTGTGTAAAAATAATAATGATAAATTCTGTGTGTGTGTGTGTTGTGTAGACTATGTGTAGGTGGGTTTGTGTGTGTGTGTAATAATAATTTTGTTTTTCTCTCTCTCTCTCATCATTATCACTATCTACGCATACACACTCTCTCTCTCTCTCTCTACGACACACACACACACTCTCTCTCTCTCTCTCTCTCTCTCTCTCTCTACACCACACACACACACACTCTCTACGACACACATACACACTCTCTCTCTCTCTCTCTACGACACACACACACTCTCTACCTCTCTCTACGACACATACACACACTCTCTCTTTCTCTACAGCGCACACACACACACACTCACTCCCTTTCTCTTTCTCTCTCTCTCTCTCCCTCCGTCTCTCTTTATCTATCTATCTCTCTCTTATTATTATTATTATGACTACCTTTCCAGAACTGAGATAGCCAGCAATAACCCTCTCTCTCTCTACGACACACACACACACTCTCTCTCTTTCTCTACGACAC
The DNA here is from genome assembly GCA_034508575.1 of Petrolisthes manimaculis. Taxonomy (NCBI): domain Eukaryota; kingdom Metazoa; phylum Arthropoda; class Malacostraca; order Decapoda; family Porcellanidae; genus Petrolisthes; species Petrolisthes manimaculis. The sequence goes on along the minus strand of JAWZYT010000973.1, from coordinate 148,188 downwards.
ACACACACGCACTTTCAACCTCTCTCTACGACACACACACACACTCTCTCTATCTCTCTCTCTATCTATCTCTCTATTATTATTATTATTATTATTATTATTATTATCACAATCTTTACAGAACAGAGATTGCCAATAACAACTCTCTCTTCCTCTCTCCCTCCGTCTCTCTTTATCTATCTATCTATCACACTCTCTCTCTCTCTCTATTATTATTATGACTACGTTTCCAGAACTGAGATAGCCAGCAACAACCCCGACGTGAAAGGCAAGGTGAAGTATTTCTGCCGTACCAAAGGTCACGGCTTCATCGCCCCTGACGACGGCAATGCTGACCTCTTCCTTCACATCTCAGAGTAAGTTAATTGGTTATTATTATTATTATTTTTATTATTATTATTATTTTTTTTTTTTATTATTGTTATTTTTATTATTGTTATTATTGTTATTGTTATTTTTATTATTGTTTTTATTAGTTTGTTATTTTTATTATTGTTATTTTTATTATTTTTATTTTTACTATTATTGTTATTTTTATTATTGTTATTTTTATTATTTTTATTATTATTATTGTTGCTATTTTTATTATTGTTTTTATTATTGTTGCTATTATTGTTATTTTTATTATTGATGTTATTATTATTGTTGCTATTATTATTATTGTTGCTATTATTATTATTGTTGCTATTATTATTATTGTTGCTATTATTATTATTGTTGCTATTATTATTATTGTTATTGTTATTATTATTATTATTGTTATTTTTATTATTGTTATTATTATTTTTATTTTTATTATTATTATTATTATTATTATTGAAATTACTATATGATGTCTCTAAGTATATTTACACCAGAGTATAAAGTATATTTGCATACACTAAATATATACATACATACATACATACATACATACATCTTCCATACAGCATTGAGGTTAGGTTAAGTTAAGATAGGATAGTATACATTACGTTGAGTTAAATTAAGTTATGTTACTTTAGATTAAGTATATTTACAGTATATACACTAAGTATATATATACACCTTTCTTCCATACAGTATTGAAGGGAAATATGTACAATTAGAAGGAGATGAGGTTAGGTTAGGTTAAGTTAAGTTAAGTTAGGTTAGATTAATTTCGGTTAGGTTAAATATAGTATAATGTTTCTAAGTATATATATACACCTTTCTTCCCATACAGTATTGAAGGAGAGTATGTACCATTAGAAGGAGATGAGGTTAGGTTAGTTTAAGTTAGGTTAGGTTAAGTTAGGTTAGGTTAGGTTAGATTAGGTTAGGTTAGATTAAGTATATTTACAGTAGAATATAATGTTTCTAAGTATATATATACACGTTTCTTCCCCTACAGTATTGAAGGAGAGTATGTACCATTAGAAGGAGATGAAGTAACATATAGACTTTGTCCCATTCCACCCAAACGTGAGAAATATCAAGCAACACACGTACGTATTGTCAACTTCACACCCGAGGTACACCATCGCTGGGACTGTAAACCTAATGAATAATGTACACTTGTAATGTATGTATGTATGTATGTACACGCTCTGAGATGTACATACACACTGAGACACACACTGAGATGCACACACACTGACACACACACACACTGAGACGCACACACTAGTAATGTACACACATACTGACACACACTGAAACGCACACACACACACTGAGACGCACGCACTACTAATGTGCACACACACTGACACACACACACACACACACCAATAATTACCAAATTTAAAAAAAAGACATAATATAAAAAACAAAATTAAAAAGACAAAAACAAAAACAAAATAATAATAATAATAAAAAAACAAGTGTAGGTGTGTGTGTGTGTGTGTGTGTGTGTCAGTCAGTGCCAAAAGTGTACGTGTGTGTGTGTGTGTGTGTAATAGTTTGACCATTTAATTGTGACTGTAATCTTGTAATGTAACTTAGTATTGAAATAACATACTGTAACTTGATTTTGTAATACTTTTGATTTAATTATGTAATGAAACTTAATACAGTAAAAATCACAATTTATATTTACAATCAAAATACATAAATGATTAGAATGTATTTTATTTTGTCAGTATTATCATTAAAATACAGCAATAATCAGAATGTATTATTTTGTATTAAGTATTATCATCAAAATACAGCAACAATCTTTTTATTAATTCGCAACATATATATATATATTCCAAATCAAAATATACTCAATATATACAATAATTATAAGATTTTGTAGTTTTAAGGTTTTGTAGTTTTTTTTTTGTTTTTTTGTAATTTTGTTGTCTGAAAATTGGAGGTAAATGTGTCCTTCAAAGATTGCCACGAAACACACACACACACACACACACACAGACACACACACACACACACACACAGACACACACACACACACACACACACACACACACACACACACACACACACAGACAGACACACTGATACACACACACACACACAATGATACACACACACATATACACACACTGACACACACACATATACACACACTGATACAGACACTGATATACACACACACACACACTGATACACACACACACACACAATGATACACACACACACATACACACACACACACACACTGATACACACACACATACACACATATAGAAGGAGTGTGTGTGTTTCATGGCATGGTCAGGAGGAATCAGAAGCCTACAATTTTGTATTTTGTATTTTGGATAGATTAAAATTTATACTTTGGATAAAAATTAAGTTTGTATTTTGGTTATACAGTAGTTAATTTTGTATTTTGGATATATTTAATTTTGTATTTTGGTTATAGTTAATTTTGTATTTGGTTAATTTTGTATTTTGGATATACTGTAGTTAATTTTGTATTTGGTTATAGTTAATTTTGTATTTGGTTAACTTTGTATTTTGGAAATAGTTAATTTTGTATTTTGGTTATAGTTAATTTTGTATTTGGTTAACTTTGTATTTTGGATATATTTAATTTTGTATTTTGGTTATAGTTAATTTTGTATTTTGTATATACTGTAGTTAATTTTGTATTTTGGATATAGTTAATTTTGTATTTGGTTAACTTTGTATTTTGGATATAGTTAATTTTGTTTTTGGTTAATTTTGTATTTTGGATATATTAAATTTTGTAGTTTGGTTAACTTTGTATTTTGGATATATTAAAGTTTTTATTTTGGTTATAGTTAATTTTGTATTTGGTTATAGTTAATTTTGTATTTGGTTAACTTTGTATTTTGGATATACTGTAATTAATTTTGTATTTTGAATATATTAAAGTTTGTACTTGGGGTAGATTTAAATTTATACTTGGGATAGAATTAAGTTTGTATTTTGGATATACTTGATTTTGTATTTTGTATTTTGGATAGATTAAAATTTTGACTGTGGGTAAATTCAGGTTTTTTTTACTTGTGATGTTAATAGACCTTGTGTGTGTGTGTGTGTGTGTGTGTGTGTATGTGTATGTGTGTGTGTGTGTGTGTGTGTGTGTGTGTGTGTGTGTGTGTGTAGTCAGAAAATTGGAGGTAAATGAATCCTTCAAATATTGCCACGAAACACACACACACACACGCACACACTGATACACACACACACACACACACACTGATATACACACACACACACACACACTGATATACACACACACACTCAGACACACACACACAGACACACACACACAGACACACACACACTGATACACACACACAGACACACACACTCATCTACCAACACACACACACACACACACACACACTGATACACACACACACTCACTCATCTACCAACACACACACACACACACACATATATACACACACACCTACCAACACACACATGGTCTGTAATTAATGCTAAAACTGTACTATTATTAATGCTGAATGTAATTATGTAATGAAATACATAGCTTGATTTTGTAATAGTTTAAGCAGTATGTAATTATGTAATGAAACTTTGTAATGAAATACATAACTTGATTTTGTAATAGTTTGAGCAGTATGTAATTATGTAATGAAACTTTGTAATGAAATACATAACTTGATTTTGTAATAGTTTGAGCAATATGTAATTATGTAATGAAACTTTGTAATGAAATACATAACTTGATTTTGTAATAGTTTGAGCAGTATGTAATTATGTAATCAAACTTAGTATTGAAATACATATATAACTTGAATTTGTAATGGTATTTGTAATAGTGTGAGTAATATTGTATAATTCTGTAATACAAATAAATACTGAAATACATAAAAACTTGAATTTGTAATAGTGTGAGTAGTATTGTATAATTCTGTAATACAAATAAATACATAAAAACTTGAATTTGTAATAGTTTTGAGTATTTATTTGAGTATTATTACAGTGTTTTTTATTATGTAATGTTGAATAGCACTATGTTACAAAAAGTAGATATTTGTACTATAGATGGAAGGTAGATAGTATTGGTGGTGAAAAGATAGTAGGCTGTAGAGAGTAGTAGTAGTAGTAGTAGTAGTAGTAGTAGTAGTAGTGGTGGTGAAAAGGTAGTAGTAGTAGTAGTAGTAGTAGTAGTAATAGTAGTAGTAGTAGTAGTAATAGTAGTAGTAGTAGTAGTAGTGGTGAACAGGTAGTAGGCAGGTACTGGAGAGTGGTGTGTGTGTGTCCAGGTGAGATACACACAGTGACCTGACCCTTGGAGTGTGATTGGCTACAGACACAGGTGAGTGCCAGGGATGTATGTGTGTATATATATACTGTATGTACCGTTGTATACTCACTATACATAATAATACAACATTACATTACATTACATTACATTGTTGAATTTTTTGTATGTATGTAATTTGTTTTTGTATGTATGTATGTAGTAGTCATACAAATAATGTTATACAATTCATACATACAGTATATACCAAAAAATACATGTTCAGTATTTTCATTATAATTTGATTAATGGATATAATTATTCTAAGTTATAATTTCTGTGTTTTTATTATTAGATTAATTTATTGGAAGTTTGATTCTAAAGTAATAATAATAATAACAATAATAATAATAAGTATTAGAATAAACTCTTTATTTATTTAATACTGAAGTAATGGGTGTGTAAGTATGTAAGTAATAATATTTCACACACACACATACATACACATATACACATACTCTCTCTATTTCACACACATACATACACTCTCTATTTCACACATACACATACACACTCTATTTCACACACACATACACATACACTATTACACACACACACACACACACACTCTCTATTTCACACACATACACATACATACACACTCTATTTCACACACATACACACTCTATTTCACACACACACACACTCTATTTCACACACATACACATACACACTCTTTCACATACACACACACTCTATTTCACACATACACACACACACATACACTATTACACACACACATACACTATTTCACACATACACACTCTATTTCACACACATACACATACACACTCTATTTCACACACACATACACACACTATTTCACACACACACACACACACACTCTATTTCACACACACACACACACACACATCACCACCTACACTGTTTCACCTTTTCACACACACACACACACACACTCTCTCTCTATTTCACACACATACACATACATACACACTCTATTTCACACATACACATACACACTCTATTTCATACACACACACACACACACACATACACCACCTACACTGTTTCACCTTTTTCTGGCGCTAAATGACCTTGCAGTTGCAGTGCCTAATATCAATCAATCACTCATTCAATCAATCACTTACTCAATCACTCACTCAACTAATCAATCAATCAATCAATCACTCACTCACTCAACTAATCAATCAATCACTCACTCAACTAATCAATCAATCAATCACTCACTCAACTAATCAATCACTCACTCACTCAACTAATCAACCACTCAATCAATCAATCAATCACTCACTCAACTAATCAATCAATCATTTAAAGTTTTATCAATAGTTGTCGCAATACCTTTTTTGGCAACTGTACATATATACATACATACATACATACACCTGTACGTACACACACACACACACACAAGCTTCTCCACACAACTCTACTTTCCACTCTACATATTACAGGCTGACAACTCTACTTTCCACTCTACATATTACTGACTGCCCGGCCACTCTCCAAAGCTACATATTACCGACTGACAACTCTACTTTCCACTCTCCATCTACCTACAACAGTCTACTCATCCACTCCAAGTAAGTAACACTAATTTACACACACTAGTCCCATGTTGCAACTTATCCACACACACACACTGACACATACCGATATCCACACACACATACTGATATCCATACACACATACTGATATACATACTGACAGACATACATACACACATACTGATATCCACACACACACACATACTGATATCCACACACACTGACATACATACATACACACTTACTGATATCCACACACATACACTGACATACATACACACATACTGATGATATCCACACACACACATACTGATATCCACAAACATACTGATATCCACAAACATACTGATATCTACACATACATACACACATACTGATATCCACACACACACACATACATACTGTACATATACACATCTATATATGGATAATAATAGTAATTTTAGCCACACCTTATGTATCATTTATTCATAATCATTGTAATTTAATGTATAACAAACTATATATACACATTTTATATACATGACAAAGGCCACACTCAATTCCATTACAATATTATGTATGAAATGTATACATATATACATTCCATTTAACTATACAATTCCATTACAGTATTATGTATGAAATGTATATATATACATTCCATTAACTATACAATTCCATTATAGTATTATGTATGTAATGTATATATATATACATACATACATATATATACACATTCCATTAACTATACAATTCCATTACAGTATTATGTATGACATGTATGTATACATATATACATACATTCCATTATCTATACAATACCCATATATATTTACTCACTTTTACTGTATAGCCTTGGTATATAATGAATAAATAATGTATACATACATACATACACTTCATTATACACAATTCATTGATATACAGTATGTATGTTTTCTCAGGCTAATTAACTCACTGGTAATTAAGATTATATCATTCTTTGATCAATTTAAATATTAATTAATATACATAGCCAATTTTAAAATGATATAATTTTGATCAAATAATAATTTTATTCCATGATCAATTTTTATATAATTAATTTTTGATCAATTTAATAATTTTATTCTATAATCAATTTATATATAATTAATTTTTGATCAATTTAATAATTTTATTCTATAATCAATTTATATATAATTAATTTTTGATCAATTTAATAATTTTATTCTATAATCAATTTATATATAATTACTTTTTGATGGATTTAATCATTATAATATCAATGACTTACAGTTTTATGAATGGACAGAACACTTTATTTTCTTTATAGAAATAGTAATTAATTAATTATTATTTTAACGGGGGCAGCCGAGACAATTTCTCCAGATTTACCAAACTCATTTTAAAATTAATTAAATAGGAAACTTACTATTCCTGCACCCCCCAGTCCCCCCCCCCAAGCCTGACCCCTAACACCCCCACTCCCTAAATGACCCTGTGATTATGTATGTGTGTGTATATATATCAGTGTGTGTATATATATATATATATATATGTGTGTGTGTGTGTATATCAGTGCGTGTGTGTATATACCAGTGTGTGTGTGTGTGTATATATATATCAGTGTGTGTGTGTGTATATACCAGTGTGTGTGTGTGTGTATATACCAGTGTGTGTATATATATGTGTGTGTATGTACAGTATATATCAGTGTGTGTGTGTGTGTATATACCAGTGCGTGTATATATATATGTATGTGTATGTACAGTATATATCAGTGTGTGTGTGTGTGTATATATATATATGTGTGTGTATGTACAGTATATATCAGTGTGTGTGTATATCAGTGTGTATATGTGTTTACATTACACACAGGTTTACTTAAAAAATCATCTTCCCTCCAATATTACAAATTTTATAACTCCAAATTCATTACATAACATTACATAACTAACCTCTGTATTGTAATAGAACTCCAAAATTATTACATAACATTACATTACTAACCTGTATTGTAATTTAGGCATTACTATATAATTCAAACAACATTACATAACATTACATTCCTGACCTGTTTTGTATTAATTTAAATTCATAATCATTACATAACATTACATTGCTGACCTCTAATAATTTAAATTCATAATCATTTCATAATCATTACATACCTGACCTTCTGTAATAATTTAACTACATAATCATTACATACCTGACCTCTTCTGTAATAATTAAAATTCATAATCATTACATAACATTACATACCTGACCTCTTCTGTAATAATTTAAATTCATAATCATTACATAATCATTACATACCTGACCTTCTGTAATAATTTAACTACATAATCATTACATACCTGACCTCTTCTGTAATAATTTAAATTCATAATCATTACATAACATTACATTGCTGACCTCTGTAATAATTTAAATACATAATCATTACATAACATTACATTGCTGACCTCTGTAATAATAATAATAATCATCTAATAATCACACATTGTATTGTTAATTAATATCTGACTGACTTTATAACAATACAATAATTATAACCTTTGATAGAATTATATAATGAATAAATAGTTGTCTTGTTGTCTACATACATACATACATACATTTCATTATACATACATACTTCATTATACTTTCATACATACATACATTCACTTCATTATACAATCATACATACACTTCATACATACATACATACTTCATTATACATACATACACTTCATACATACTTTTCATTATACAATCATACATACATACATACTTCATTATACATACATACATACATTTCATTATACATACACATCATTTAAGGACCCAACATTATACATTATGTATGTATGTTTTCCCAGGTTTGTATCATTCATTACCATACATACATACATACTATTAATTGATTAACTCACCCTGTGTGTGTTAAATGTATATAGAATTGATTTAATCGCCCCGTGTGTGTGTGTGTGTGTGTGTGTGTGTGTGTGTGTGTGTGTGTGTGTGTGTGTGTGTGTGTGTGTGTGTGTGTGTGTGTGTGTGTGTGTGTGTGTGTGTGTGTGTGTGTGTGTGTGTGTGTGTGTGTGTGTGTGTGTGTGTGTGTGTGTGTGTGTGTGTGTGTGTGTGTGTGTGTGTGTGTGTGTGTGTGTGTGTGTGTGTGTGTGTGTGTGTGTGTGTGTGTGTGTGTGTGTGTGTGTGTGTGTGTGTGTGTGTGTGTGTGTGTGTGTGTGTGTGTGTGTGTGTGTGTGTGTGTGTGTGTGTGTGTGTGTGTGTGTGTGTGTGTGTGTGTGTGTGTGTGTGTGTGTGTGTGTGTGTGTGTGTGTGTGTGTGTGTGTGTGTGTGTGTGTGTGTGTGTGTGTGTTATGGCCAATATTTAAAGGACTCATTTATTTCCAAGTGTCCATTAATAATCAAACTTAATTCTACTAGGAAAATTTCTCTTTGTCAAAAATTAATTAATTTATTAATTTATGAATTAATTAAGTTTATTATTACCATCCCTAGGCAAAGTTAATTTTATTCTAAGTGATGTGGTATTATTATTATTATTTTTGTTGTTGTTGGTATTGGTAGTAATAATAATAATAATAATAGTGTTATTATTATTATTGTTGTTGTTGTTGTTGTTATTGTTATAAGTGAGGGTGGTAATGGTAATAATAATAATAATAGTGTTGTTGTTGTTGTTGTTGTTGTTCAAGCTGTCTGGCTGTGTGTTAGTAGTGGTAGTGTTGGTAGTAGTGGTAGTAGTAGTAGTAGTGTTGATAGTAATAATAATAATAATAATATTGTTTAACCTATACATATAATAATGGAAGGGTCAGTCAGCAATAGTAAGCTGTGCAAATCCCACCAAAGCTTTGTCATCGGGTGTGTCTGTTCCTTCCATCTCAGAGTTCTGTGTATACCAGAAAAATACATATTAATATACACATAAATATACATACATATACACAAATATACATGTAAATATAGAAATATATACATTGTCATTTGGTGTGTCTGTTCCTTCCATCTCAGAATTCTGTATGCACCAGAAAAATACACATTAATATACACATACATATACACAAATATATACATACATATACACAAATATACATGTAAATATAGAAATTTATACATTGTTATATGGTGTGTGTGTTCCTTCTGTGTGTGAGAAAAATACATGTAAATATATACACATATATATACATACTGTATACACATAAATTAATATATACATTATCATCTGGGACAGGCTTGGGGGGGTGCAGGAATAAGGGAACAGGCTTGGGGTGGGTAGAAAGCCTGTCCCCCTATTCCCGCACCCCCCAAAACTGTCCCCCTACTCCTGCACCCCCCAAGTCTGTCCCCCTACTCCTGCACCCCCTAAAAAAAACCCAAGCCTGTCCCCCTATTCCTGCACCCCCTAAAACTCCCCCAAGCCTGTCCCCCTACTCCTACACCCCCCAACCCTGTCCCCCTACTCCTGCACCCCCCCAAAAAAAACCCTACTCCTGCAACCCCCAAAACCCCCCTCAAGCCTGTCCCCTTATTCCCACACCCCCCAAGCCTGTCCCCATATTCCCACACCCCCATTTATTCTTACCAGCCTAAAAGTGAGGTTTTGTCCAAGGTCCGGATGTTGTGTAATTTTGTCCAGGTTTGCCGCTATCACCACCAAGTCCCGACCGTCCACCAGTCCGGCCGCCACCAGCTCGGACGCCACGCCCTCCGATGTGTCACGACCGACCAGGAACTCAAACCGGATGTCGTTCAATTCTCTCTTCTGATTCCTGTACGCAAAAAATGGACGTACATGGAATTATTTAGATTTTTTTAATATTTCATCTTTTTTTTTTTTTTTAGGATTAGAAGTATAGTTTTTTTTTTTTTTTTAGAATTAGAGGTAAAGTTTAAAAAAAAAAAAAATTAGAATTAGAAGTAAAGTTTTTATTTTTTTATTAGAATTAGAAGTAAAGTTTTTCATATATATATTTTTTTTTTTTAGAATTAGAAGTAAAGTTTTTTATTTTTATTATTAGAATTAGAAATAAAGTTTTTATTTTATTTATTTTATAAGGCATTATTACACTATCATGTATCGATTTTTTCACTTCCATACTCATAATAATAATAATAATACAAAATAAATCTATATTGTTCTATATATTACTGTAATTAATAATCTTACCTGACCCTGAGTACAAGGTTAATTGGTTCAGAAGAATCCAGGTGTAATGGCTGTGTTGTAATGAAGGTCTCTCCACCTACACCTACACCTACACCTACACCCACCATCGGAGCTACAGGGGGTGTAGGTGTATAGTGTGGTTGTGGTGGTGGTTGTTGTTGTTGTTGTTGTTGTTGTGGTAGTGTAGTAGTAGTATTGGTAGTGGTAGTAGTAGGTGGGATAGTCATCATCATCTCTGGTGGTAGTCCTGCCACTGGTACCAAATTCCCTACCTGTTAATAAAATAATAATAATAATAATAATAACCTTAATATCAATAATAATCATAATAATAGTTCAAGTTAGAGGTCCCACAGAGGGCTGCTCGTGGGCACTATAATATGTGGGGGTTGTGTGGGGGATACAGGGTAGGATTAGGAAGGGGGTTAGGGACTTTGGGTTGAGGATTAGGATTGGAGAGGTAATGATTGGTGATCCTATTTCTAAAAGTGTCAGTATGTTGGATGTGACTCCGTGTCTTATGTTATCTTAATCATAATAATAATCACAATACTGTAATGATAATATTAATAACAATATTATTAAAATACAACTAACCTGTTGTGGTACAATACCAACGGCTTGTAGTGGATATCCATGTTGTAATTGTTGTTGTTGTTGCTGTAGTTGTTGTTGTTGTTGTTGTAGAGGCATCATTACAGGTTGTTGTACAAGTTGTGGATATGTGGCCATTGGATAGGCACCTTGTGGCAGTTGTGGTTGTTGTTGTTGTGGTTGTGGTTGTTGTTGTTGTTGTGGTTGTTGTAGCACTTGTGGTGATGGTGAATATGGCGTGGATGAAGGTTGTATGAGAACTGGTTGTGGTGGTTGGGAAGGTGGTTGTTGTTGTTGTTGTTGTGGTGGTGGTTGTGGTTGTTGTTGTTGTGTTTTAGGTGGTTGTTGTGAGGAACTTTCTGTATTGGTGGGTGGTTGTGGTTGTGGTTGTGTTGGTTTGTCAGTACTCTCACAACTGCTAATGGAAATCTTGTCAGCCTGAAAAAAAAAATAAACAAATTAAAAATATATCCAACTTCAGTATATGTGTATAGTTGCCAAAAAAGGTATTGTGACAACTCTTGATACAACATTAAATATATTAATGTCCATAGTTGTTTGTAGGGATTATAAGTATGTATTACAGAAGGATATGTATATTTCCTACTGTTATACATGTTTATAAGTATGTATTACAGAAGGATATGTATATTTCCTTCTGTTATACATGTTTATAAGTATGTATTACAGAAGGATATGTATATTTCCTTCTGTTATACATGTTTATAAGTATGTATTACAGAAGGATATGTATATTTCCTTCTGTTATACATGTTTATAAGTATGTATTACAGAAGGATATGTATATTTCCTTCTGTTATACATGTTTATAAGTATGTATTACAGAAGGATATGTATATTTCCTTCTGTTATACATGCTTATAAGTATGTATTACAGAAGGATATGTATATTTCCTTCTGTTATACATGTTTATAAGTATGTATTACAGAAGGATATGTATACAGTATATCCTTCTGTTATACATGCTTATAGTCCATACAAATAGTTGTGGATATTACATTATTATTACTATTAATATTACATACATATATATACACACACACACACACATACATACACATACACACACACATACATACACACATACATACATACCTCTGGGTGTTTATCATCTTCTTCATCACTGGACCAAACCCAATCACCACTCTGTGTTCTATGTAGACGACCTGATGTACCGGGCTGACGACTCCTGGACTGTACGGCAGAGAGAGAGAGGGTGTGAGTGAGTGAGAGAGAGAGAGGGGGGGGGAATGATTGGGTGTGTGAGAGTGAGAGAGGGGGGGATGATTGGGTGTGAGTGAGAGAGAGAGGGGGGGATGATTGGGTGTGAGTGAGAGAGAGAGGGGGGGGGATGATTGGGTGTGAGTGAGAGAGAGAGGGGGGGGGATGATTGGGTGTGTGAGAGTGAGAGAGGGGGGGATGATTGGGTGTGAGTGAGAGAGAGAGGGGGGGGGATGATTGTGTGAGAGTGAGTGAGAGAGAGGGGGGGGGATGATTAGGTGAGGTAGGATGATTGGGTGAGAGAGAGATAGGATGATTATTATCATTTTTTTTTATCACTATTATATTTATTTTATTTTTATTATAATTATTACTATTATTATTATTATTATCATTAATTTTTATATTTACTGGTTTAATAATACATTAACTGACACACACACACGCACACACAAACAAATACAAACACACACACACTCACCCTCCGTCTCACTAAGGGTTCATCCTGCAAACAAACAGAATGATATAAGAGTAAACAAATAATGGGGTAAGTAAACAATGGTGTAAACAAATAATGATGTATGTAAATAATTGTGTAAACAAATAATGATGTATGTAAACAATGGTGTAAACAAATAATTAAGTGTGTAAATAATTGTGTAAACAAATAATTGTGTGTGTAAACAAATAATTATGTATGTAAACAATTGTGTAAACCAATAATGATGTACGTAAATAATTGTATAAACAAATAACGGTGTATGTAAAAAATTTGGTTAAACAAATAATGATTTATGTAAACAATGGGGTAAACCAATAATGGGGTAAGTAAACAATTGTGTAAACAAATAATTGTGTGTAAACAAATAATGGTGTATGTAAACAATTTGGTTAAACAAATAATTATGTATGTAAACAATGGGGTTAACAAATAATGGGGTATGTAAACAATGAATAAAATGTGTAAACAAATAATTGAATAAGTAAACAATGCTATATAAACAAAACAAGAGACAAAACAGCACACACAAACACACACATACATAAACAAAAACACACACAATCAATCACACACATATAATATACAAATATAAACAAACACATACATACTGTACACATAAACACACACACACACACACACTCGCTCTCACACTTTCACACACTCACTGTCACACTATCTTAATGTACACACACACACTCTCTTAATATACACACACACACTATCTTAACACATACACATACACACACACACATAACAAGAACAGTGGGTTTACATACAAACAAAAACATATACAAACAATATTCTACAAACAAACATATCAACACACCAGAAAACATTATTATTATTATTATTATTAATATATTTTTAATAAAATAAATATTAATAATGATAATTGTGATATTAATAATAATAATAACAATAATAATAATTTCTACCCACCCCATACCTGTCCCCCTATTCCCACACACACACCCCAGTCCCCCCCCCAAGCCTGTCCCCTACTCCCACACCCCCTTAATTTTGGGGTGTTTATTAGGAGCCATAATAAATAGTACACACACACACACAACACTCAATTAATTATATCCAACGAGATTACTTTTTCGGTATTTTTTTAATATATATATTTTTTTTTTTGCAATGTTTTGGTATACAGTAATTATGGGTAAAATTAGTGGACCCAAAAAGTTCCGAGGCAGCGAGCATTGCGAGGTTTTTATCAATTTTCAGGTTTTTTTTATAATTTTGATCTTGATTTATTGCTTTTGACCTTCGGATTAATAGACTTTTACGGTACTATTATTATTATTATTATTATTATTATTAAAATCTATATATATATATATTATTATTACTAACCTTAGTCACATGTTCTTCAATAGATGGACCTCCTTACTATTACTACTATTATTATTATTACTACTACTACTAATATTATTATTATTATTAACCTTAGCCACTCATTCTTCCTTACTATTACTATTACTATTATTATTATTATTATTATTATTATTATAACTAACCTTAACTACACGTTCTTCCTTACTATTATTATTATTACTATTATTACTACTACTACTACTATTATTATTATTATTATTATAACTAACCTTAGCCACACATTCAACAGATTATTATTATTATTATTATTATTATTATTATTATTATTATTAACCTTATAAGCCACACATTCTTCCTTACTATTATTATTATCATATATATATATAATAACTAACCTTAGCCACACGTTCTTCAATGGATGGACCTCCTTGTAATAATACAGACTGTAAATATTTCTTATCCTTAGCTTTCCTAAAGAAGGGATGTTTGAGAAGTTCAGAAGCCGTGGGACGTTTGGTGGGATCCTTTTGTAAACAGTCTGTAATCATCTTCTTAATACCTTTACCATAACTCTTGTATTGATCCTGGTAATAATAAAGTTGGTGTTAATTATAAAGCATATATTATGATTTTAAAGTAAATTTTATTATTACTTTAAAGTGGTTGGATTCTTTTGTAAACAGTCTGTAATCATCTTCTTAATACCTTTACCATAACTCTTGTATTGATCCTGGTAATAATAAAGTTGGTGTTAATTATAAAGTATATATTATTATTATTATTTAAATGTTGGTGTTAATTTTATAAAGTTTATTATTTTTGTAAACAGTCTGTAATCATCATCTTAAACTCTTGTATTGATTCTGGTAATATTAGAAAGTATTAATTATTATTATTATTATTATTATTATTATTATTATTCAAATGTTGGTGCTAATATTATAAAGTTTATTATTATTGTAAACAGTTTGTAATCATCTTCTTAAACTCTTGAATTGATTCTGGTAATATTAGAAAATATATTAAAGTATAAAGAATATGTTGCTATTCAATGTTTTATGCATTAAATTGTAATAGTAATAAATTAATTAACAAATAAACGCACACACACATACGCATATGCATACAAACATACACACACACACTATGTTAGGTCAGGTCAACACACACACACATATACATACAAACAAACACACACATTTTGTATTGTTAACATAATAATAAATAGATAAAAATATACAAAAATATCGTAACTAAATATATTAATAAACAGATAAATAAACCAGTAAATAATTACCTTTTCTTCGGCTCCGGTTTCCAAAGATGGTGGATAATTTTGTATTGTTAACATAATAAATAAATAACTAAATAAATAACTAAATAAATAAATATATTAATAAACAGATAAATAAATAAGTTAATAATTACCTTTTCTTCGGCTCCGGTTTCCAAAAATGGTGGATAATTTTGTAATATTAACATAATAAATAAATAAATAAATGAATAAAAATATACATAAATAGGTAAATATATTAATAAACAGATAAATAAACGACTAAATAAATACCTTTTCTTCTGCTCCTGTTTCCAAAGATGGTGGATAATTTTGTATTGTTAACATAATAAATAAATAAATAAATAAATACCTAAATATATTAATAAACAGATAAATAAATAAGTTAATAATTACCTTTTCTTCGGCTCCAGTTTCCAAAGATGGTGAATCATTTTTAGTGTTAACATAATAATAAATAAATAAATAAATAATTAAATATATTAATAAACAGATAAATAAATAAGTAAATAATTACCTTTTCTTCTGCTCCTGTTTCCAAAGATGGTGGATCGTTTTGTAATATTAACATAATAAATAAATAAATAAATAAAATATACAAATATACCGTAACTAAATATATTAATAAACAGATAAACCACTAAATAATTACCTTTTCTTCGGCTCCGGTTTCCAAAGATGGTGGATCGTTTTGTAATGTTAACATAAGTACTTTCATGGGTGGATATTTATGATAGGGTGCTGTGCCTGTAACCATCTCTATTGCTGTTATACCAAACGACCAGATGTCTGCTTTGAAGTCATAACCTGATACCTGGAAGGAGAAGAAGAAGAATAATAATAATAGTAATAGTAATAATAATGATAGTAGTAATAATAAAAGAATAATAATGATAGTAATAATAATAATAGTAATACCAAAACATAACCTGATACCTGGAAGGAGAAGAATAATAATAATAATAATGATAGTAATAAATAATAATAATAAAAGAATAATAATGATAGTAATGATAGTGATAGTGATAGTAATAGTAATAATAATAGTAATAATAATAATAGTAATATCAAAACATAACCTGATACCTGGAATGAGAATAATAATAATAATAATAATAATAATAATAATAGTAATAATAATAAAAGAATAATAATGATAGTAATGATAGTGATAATAATAATGGTAATAATAATAATAGCAATACCAAAACATAACCTGATACCTGGAATGAGAATAATAATGATAGTAATAATAAAAGAATAATAATAATAATAATGATAATGATAGGTATAGTAATAACAATGATGATAATACAGGTAATAGTAATAATAATAATGTATTTATATATTTATATATGTGTGTATATATTTATATGTATATATCTGTGTGTGTATATATATATATTTGTATGTATGTATATATTAATTAATAATAATACTCACTTGTTCTGTGTGTATATATATGTGTGTATATATCTGTGTGTGTATATATCTGTGTGTGTATATATATGTGTGTATATATCTGTGTGTATATATCTGTGTGTATATATCTGTGTGTATATATCTGTGTGTATAGATATGTGTGTATATATCTGTGTGTATATATATATGTATGTATATATATATTTGTATGTATGTATATATTAATTAATAATAATACAATACTCACTTGTTCTGTGTGTATATATCTGTGTGTATATATTTATATGTATGTATGTATATATTAATTAATAATAATACAATACTCACTTGTTCTGTGTGTATATATCTGTATATATATATGTATGTATATATATATTTGTATGTATGTATATATTAATCAACAATATATACTCACTTGTTCTGTGTGTATATATCTGTATATATATATTTATATGTACGGTATGTATATATTAATTAATAATAATACAATACTCACTTGTTCTGTGTGTATATATCTGTGTATATCTGTGTGTATATATATGTGCATGTATTAATATATTTATAAGTATGTATATATTTATTAACAATATATACTCACTTGTTCTGTGTGTATATATTTATATGTATGTATATATTAATTAACAATATATACAATACTCACTTGTTCCATAACTTCCGGTGCCATCCAACAAGGAGTGCCAACAAATGTATGTCTACTTTTTTGTCTGGATAGATCCCCACCGGTAGACAACCAGGCACTCACACCAAAGTCAGCAATCTGTACCACACCATCCTCACCAAGCAGGATATTACCAGCCTTAATGTCTCTGGAAAAGATATAATAATAATCATAATAATAATAATAATAATAATAATAATAATAATAATAATAATAATAATAATAATAATAATAATAATGATAATAATAACAATAATAATAATAGCAATAATGATAATAATAATAACAATAATAGCAATAATAATAATAATATCAACAATAACAATAATAATAACAATAATAATAATAATAATAATAATAATAATAATAATAACAATAATAATGACTGTATAGTTTAATAGCAATAATACTGTATAAATAAATACATACATACATACCTGGTGTATTTTTTTTCTACAGTAAATAATATTATACAAGCAAAAGTAGTATAAATATAAATATTTATATTTAGATACAGTTAACTCTTGAATATCGCGACAGTAACGTTCCTGGAGATTTCGCGGTATTAAAAAACGCGTTATTTAAACTTAATTTCCCCATAATAACCAATGGTAATACAGTATTGGGGTTTGTGTTCCTGGACAATGCAAACGTCTACCTTTTGGGGGATTTTGTTAGTCTAAGTCTAATGTATGAATAGTGGAGTCAAAATATAGAATGGCTGGTGAAAATAAGTGAAGCAAATCCGTCACTCAACACTCTCTCTTCACTCAACTCTCCCTCTTCACTCAACTCTCCCTCTTCACTCCACTCTCCCTCTTCACTCCACTCTGCCTCTTCACTCAACTCTCCCTCTTCACTCTGAGTGGGTGAGAGTGGCTACGTTCAATCTAAAAGCTTTATTTAATCATACCTCCCCTATATAATTATTACACAGCATTAAATTAAAAAACCCGTTCCTCAAAATAGCGTTATTCGAGAGTGAACCGTAAATAAATAAATAACTCCATCCCTCTATATATACATACCTGTGTATTTGACCATTATTATGGAAGTATTCAAGTCCTTTTAAAACTTCTCTGAGTATGGTGGCAATAACAGCCTCATCAAACACACCATGTTTACAATCACTGGCTTTCATTCTGTAACAAATTAATTAATAGATTATTATTATTATAGTATTAAATATATCATAGTATTATATAGTATTAAAGTATTATATGGTATTAAATATATTATAGTATTATATAGTATTAAATATATTATCATTATTATATAGTATTAAATATATTATCATTATTATATAGTACAGGTATTAAATATATTATAGTATTATATAGTATTAAATGTATTATAAAGTATTAAATATATGCTAGTATTAAATAGTATTAAATATATTATAGTATTAAATAGTATTAAATATATTATAGTATTATATAGTATTAAATATATCATAGTATTACTGTATATAGTATTAAATATATTATAGTATTAAATACATGTAGTATTAAATATATCATAGTATTAAATAGATCTTTAACCCATGTAATATCCACAACTATTTGTATGGACTATAATCATATATAACAGAAGGAAATATACATATCCTTCTGTAATACATACTTATAAACATGTATAACAGAAGGTAATATACATATCCTTCTGTAATACATACTTATAAACATGTATAACAGAAGGAAATATACATATCCTTCTGTAATACATACTTATAAGCATGTATAACAGAAGGAAATATACATATCCTTCTGTAATACATACTTATAAACATGTATAACAGAAGGTAATATACATATCCTTCTGTAATACATACTTATAAACATGTATAACAGAAGGAAATATACATATCCTTCTGTAATACATACTTATAAACATGTATAACAGAAGGAAATATACATATCCTTCTGTAATACATACTTATAAACATGTATAACAGAAGGAAATATACATATCCTTCTGTAATACATACTTATAAACATGTATAACAGAAGGAAATATACATATCCTTCTGTAATACATACTTATAAACATGTATAACAGAAGGAAATATACATATCCTTCTGTAATACATACTTATAAACATGTATAACAGAAGGAAATATACATATCCTTCTGTAATACATACTTATAAACATGTATAACAGAAGGAAATATACATATCCTTCTGTAATACATACTTATAAACATGTATAACAGAAGGAAATATACATATCCTTCTGTAATACATACTGTACTTATAAACATGTATAACAGAAGGAAATATACATATCCTTCTGTAATACATACTTATAAACATGTATAACAGAAGGAAATATACATATCCTTCTGTAATACATACTTATAAACATGTATAACAGAAGGAAATATACATATCCTTCTGTAATACATACTTATAAACATGTATAACAGAAGGAAATATACATATCCTTCTGTAATACATACTTATAAACATGTATAACAGAAGGAAATATACATATCCTTCTGTAATACATACTTATAATCCCTACAAACAACTATGGACATTAATATATTTAATGTTGTATCAATAGTTGTCGCAATATATTTTTTTGGCAACTGTACATTCTTCCCCTGTCCCTCATGTTACTCTCCTTTACATACATACTCTTCCACTCTGTTCCAACACACACAGATAAATTAATAACGAGAGAGAGAGAGAGAGAGAGAGATACAGAGAGAGAGAGAGAAAAAGATACAGAGAGAGAGAGAAAGAGACACAGAGAGAGACACACACACATAGACACAGAGAGAGAGAGAGAGATACACACACATAGACACACAGAGAGAGAGATACAGACACAGAGAGAGAGATACACATACACATACATAGACACAGAGAGACACAGAGAGAGAGAGAGATACACACACATAGACACAGAGAGAGAGAGACACACACACATACACCCACACACACATAGACAGAGAGAGAGAAACACAAACACATACACACACCCACAAATAACTTGATATACATACCTGTGTTTAATAATATCTAACAATGAACCTCCACCCAGTAATTTCAACACCAGCCATAATTCTTCTTTAACAACAAATGATGTGTAATATGTCACTACATTTTCATGGTGACATAATGACATAGCTTGAATCTCTTTCTGAAAATATACACAGAGAAATACAAGTTAGTATTTATATATAATTAATATATATATGTAATTTAATAGAAAAAAAGTTATAATTAATATATAAAGAAAAATAAGTTAGTATTAATATATACAGTATATATGTAAATAAATAGTTATAATTAATATATATAGAGAGAATAAAAGTAGTTAGATTTTAATATATATATATACGTAAATAAATAGGTTATACAGTTTTAATTTATATATATATGTTACTTCAATAAATTATAATACTGTATATATATAAATGACATAGCTTGGATCTCTTTCTGAAAATATACACAGAGAAAAATACAAGTTAGTATTTAAATATAATTAATATACTGTATACTGTATATATATATGTTACTTCAATAAATTATAATACTGTATATATATAAATGACATAGCTTGGATCTCTTTCTAAAAATATACAGAGAAAAATACAACTTAGTTTTAATATATAATTAATATATATATGTAATTTAATAGAAAAAAGTTAGAAGTAATATCTTCATATGTAAATAAAGTTTTCATTTATGAACATAAATAAAAAGGCTTTCTACCCCCCCAAACCCACCCCCAAGCCTGTCCCCCCTACTCCAGCACCCCCTTAATTAAATAGACATAAATTAGATAAATAAATATAGCTGACAATATAACTAGAGTGAGAGAGAGAGGGAGAGATATAGAGAGAAATATACAGTACCATAAACATTCGCCCGTAGAGCGAGGACTTGGCAAAAGTATGGCAAAATTCAGACCCCTTGATTTTCGACCTAATGCTTAATTAAATCGTGAGTTTTATGAATACGGCCATCACTCAAGTACCATTAGAAGCAGAATTGAACATAGATTATTACAGAAAAAGTCTGATCAAAATCAGATCTCTACAACCAAAATTATTGAGGTTTTATCAATTTTCAGTTTGTTTTTTTATAATTTTGACCTTGATTTTTTACTTTTGACCTTGAAAAACAATAGGTGACCTAGAAATGTTGATGTCTACCTGTGGTGAAAATTTCAGCAAAATCGGACAAGAATTGCGACCTGTAGACCGCCAAGCTACAGACACAGCCACAGCCACAAACACACACACACACAAGATCATAGAGCAACATACTTGGCAAAATCTAGGTAATAATTAGTAGTATATAACTTACAAGTAATTCATCCATACTGGTGTTCCATTTCTCCAGGTTAATTCTTTTGATGGCACATTTCTCATGTCTTGGTACACACAATGCTGAATGTACAACAGCTGTAGCACCAATACCTGTAATGTAATATCAATAACAATATGGTACTGTATATATAAAGTAATAATAATATATATAATAATACATATATAATAATGTACAAAAGCTGTAGCACCAATACCTGTAATGTAATGATATAAATAAGAATACTCTATAATATATAAAGTAATAATAATATATACAATAATAAAACTGTGTATATTGGACCATTCTAACACACTTTTCATCTATGGTGTTTTTCTCTGAAGAGATGTCCCCGTTTTACAAACATAATTTAGAAACTAGTCTGACCTGACCTGACCTAGACCCCATCAGACTACCGGGACCTAACCTAGACCCCATCAGACTACTGGGACCTAACCTAGACCCCATCAGACTACCGGGACTTAACCAGGACAAACTACCGGGACCTAACCTGGACAAACTACCGGGACCCAACCTGGGCAGACTACTGGGACCTAACCTGGGCAAACTACCGGGACCTAACCTGGGCAGACTACCGGAACCTAACCTGGGCAAACTACCGGGAAATATTGTGATATAGTACAATAAATGACTGGGGCATAATACTGTGACCCAGCCTTATCTGGCAACACTGCTGCAAAACGGTAATTCTTTCAATAAATACCAGACTGTTCCCTACACATACATACATGCATACATATACGGTATCAAATATACATACTGTCATGGAAATTAGTATCATGACAGTACTGTATACTAAACAGATGCTAACTATAGGGTAGGATGGAGAGAGAGGGAGAGAGAGAGAGAGAGGGGAGTAGGATTGGAGAGAGAGGGAGAGAGAGAGAGAGGGGAGTAGGATTGGAGAGAGAGGGAGAGAGGGGAGTAGGATTGGAGAGAGAGGGAGTAGGATTGGAGAGAGAGAGTAAGATAGATGGTGGAGAGGTAAGTACTGTACCTACCTACCTACCTACCTACACACACACAATACACAACTGGTTCCAAAAACTGACTTTGAACAAGGTAGATTTTCTATAAAAGCCAGGGATTCTTGGGAGAAGTCAGTTAGTCAGTCTGTCTGTGTGTGTGTGTGAACAGTGTGACTCATAAATCTTCTCCTGTTCCTCCAAGTTTGCTATTGTATAAAAATATTTAACTCATGTGTTTTATAATTTAGGTTGCTCCAACATTTACATTATTATAAACTTATTGTGGTTAGGGGGGTGCGGGAATAGGGGACATGAGGCTTTCGACCCACCCCACGCCTGTCCCCCTATTCCCACACACCCCCAATCCCCCCCAAGCCTGTCCCCTACTCCCACACTCCCATAATGTGTGGTTATTGCTACCTTGGATATTATTATTATTATTATATTATTATTATAAGGTTATGTAGGCGGGGTCGTGGGCCATTTTGATTAACTGATGTAGCCTAATTCTTCATTTTAATTAATATATCATATTAAAAATCCATTACTGACTTTACAATCTCCTTTTACATTAATATGCAGTAGTAATTCTCTGTGTTTTTATAAAGTATTCTCCAAAACCAATGTTATTCACTCATTTTTTCACGAGCCAAAAGTTGATAACCACAACAAAATATATATAGCAACTAAATTATATATTTTTGTGTGTTTCCATAACCATAGATTTATAGAACAAGACTTAGTAACAATACGACAGAGTGATGCAATTTATATCTAATACTTTGGACTTTTTTCTCTGATCACTGATGATTCTCTCTCTCTCTCTCTCTCTCTCTCTCTCTGCTCTAGACTTTGACTAGCTGAACTGCTCTCGTAATAATACTGTACATACATATATCCCAACACCAAAAACGGTATTATCATAATAAGATTATTATAATATAATATAATTATAATATAATATTATATTAGAATAAGTGTGTTTTGGGTTAGGTTTGAGCAGTATTACCACATTTGGAAATTTGCCCCAGTCACTTTATGATTGTTTACACTGGTTATACCCGGTAGTCTGCCCAGGTTAGGTCCCAGTAGTCTGCCCAGGTTAGGTCCCAGTAGTCTGCTGTGGTCTAGGTTAAGTCAGGTCAGGTCAGACTAGTTTCCAAATTATGTTTGTAAAACGGGACATATCGGGGACATTTCCGAGACAAACACTCAACACACACAGAAACTCACAGACGACTTCTGGAAGAGGCTGTTAGGCCTATGACTCCAGCTCTGGATTACATGAACTAGGTGTCGTGGTCATATAGTCACAGCTATAATGGAGGTTCACAATTGTTTTAGTATAGTCAAATCTTTGTTCCTCTTTTTTCCATGCTTTATCTAATTTCTTTTCAAATTCAAGCACTGACTTAGCATTAACTGCATTTTCTGGAAGGCTATTCCAGTTATTTACAACTCTATTACAAAAAGAATATTTTCTGATAATTGCTTAAATATTTTCTTTCCATTTCCTCTAGTTTCTAATCCCTCCTGCATCTTAAACAAACCTTCACATACATCCCTATCATACACTCCATTAATTAACCATTTTAAAGATTTCCACCATTTCTCCTCTTGATCTTCTATATTCAAGTGTTGGAATATTTAATCTATTTAACCTTTCTTCATAGGAGAGATCTTTCACATACAGAGATTTAAATATTTCCTAATCCAAGGCAACGAATGTCCTTCTTATTAACCAAGTCATTATGTTTGCTTTATTTATTTTCTCTGCAAACACCATAGATGAAAAGTGTGTTAGAATGGTCCAAAATAGTGAATAATAATACTAATATAATTTTATACAACATACTGAGCAGTATAAATTTAACCCAAAACCATATATCATTATTATTATTATTATTATTATTATTATT
>JAWZYT010000973.1:112500-117500 GCA_034508575.1 Petrolisthes manimaculis | reverse complement strand
AGGTAATTTTACACTATTATTGATATTATTATTATTATTATTATTGTTATTATTATTATTATTATTATTGTTGTTTTTCTAGTTAATTTCACACTATTATCTTTTTTTCAAGGTAATTTCACTTTATTATTATTATTATTATTATTATTATTGTTATCATTATTATTATTATTATTATTAATTTCAAGTTGATTTCACTTCATTATTATTATTACTAGAAAAAAATATTATCATTATTATTTTGTATTTTTCAAGGTAATATCACTTTATTATTATTATTATTATTATTATTATTATTATTATTATTATTTCAAAGTTTTCATTATTTATTTTGCACTTTTCAAATTCACTAATATCGTTTCGAACACACACACACAAACACACACACACATACACAAACACACACACACACATACACAAACACACAAAAAACACACACACACACATACACATAATCTTACAAACACACACAGAAACACAAACACACACACACAAAACACATACACACACACACACATAATCTTACAAACACACACAGAAACACACACAAAACAAACACACATATAATCTTACAAACACACACAGAAACACACACAAACACACACACACACACAGAAACACACACAAACACACATATACACAAACAAACACACACACATAATCAAACACATACACACACACACACACATACACACACACATATAATCTTACAAACACACATAGAAACACATATACACACATACAAACACACACATATAATCTTACAAACACACACAGAAACAAACACAAAACAAACACACATATAATCTTACAAACACACACAGAAACACACACACACATACACACAAAACACACAAACACACACACACACACAAACACACACACACACCATCCCCTCACTGTTGTATCCTAGACTGATATAAGATTTTAGTAGGAGGAAGAAGAGGAGGAGGAGTAGGAGTAGGATGGGGGGGGGTAGGATAGAGGGAGGGTAGGATGGAGGGAGGTGGGGAGGTAGGATGGAGGGAGGTGGGGGGGTAGGATAGAGGGAGGTGGGAGGGGTAGGATGGAGGGTGGGGGGGGGGAGTAGGATGGAGGGGGGTAGGGGGGTAGGATGGGGGGGGGTAGGATGGGGGGGGGGTGGGGGGGAGTAGGATGGAGATACACATACACACACACACACACCGGTCCAATCTAGTTTACACACACATACACACACATACACACCGGTTCAATCAAGTTTACACACACACATACATATATATGCACATACACACACACACATCCAATCTAGTTTACACACACACATACACACACACACACATCCAATCTAGTATAAAACAGATTTATTCATTTATTCATCCTAATTATTCTTTTATTTCTATTTTCTATTTCCTTCAATTTATTTCCTATTTCCTTATTCCTTCAATTTATTTCCTATTTCCGGTAAAAGTACCGAAGTGGACCATACTGTATAATAAATATTTTACTATCACTACCCACTAATTTGGAACATTCTAAGACACTTTTATTCTATGGTATTTTTTCCTCAAATGCCCCGTTTTCGAGATATTACAGATATAATTTGGAAACTATATAAAAAAATACCTAACCTTTCCCCAACCCGACTCCTATTAGCTAGGCCTATAAGAGTAGTAATTATCCTAATGACAAAACTTAATTAAAGGTGTTTACAAATACACCCATATAAAGAATGTAATTAATTAAGGATCGAGATAGCTTCGAAAAATGATCCGAAACTATTTTGGTTCATTTAAATTAACTCAAATAGCTCGTTTTTATTCACCAGGTTACAGTAATAAAAAAAATATATATATATAAAATGAATTAACTCTCATTTTTATTAATTGCTTTTTATAGTACTTTTTTTAATTAGCTTTCCAATAAAGACTTCACGATTATTAGATAGATAACTAGATAGATAGATAACTAGATAGATAGATAACTAGATAGATAGATAGATAACTAGATAGATAGATAGATAACTAGATAGATAGATAGATAACTAGATAGATAGATAGATAACTAGATAGATAGATAGATAACTAGATAGATAGATAGATAACTAGATAGATAGATAACTAGATAGATAGATAGATAACTAGATAGATAGATAGATAACTAGATAGATAGATAGATAACTAGATAGATAGATAGATAACTAGATAGATAGATAACTAGATAGATAGATAGATAACTAGATAGATAACTAGATAGATAGATAACTAGATAGATAGATAACTAGATAGATAGATAGATAACTAGATAGATAGATAGATAACTAGATAGATAGATAGATAACTAGATAGATAGATAGATAACTAGATAGATAGATAGATAACTAGATAGATAGATAACTAGATAGATAGATAGATAACTAGATAGATAGATAACTAGATAGATAGATAACTAGATAGATAGATAGATAACTAGATAGATAGATAACTAGATAGATAGATAGATAACTAGATAGATAGATAACTAGATAGATAGATAACTAGATAGATAGATAGATAACTAGAGAGATAGATAGATAACTAGATAGATAGATAACTAGATAGATAGATAGATAACTAGATAGATAGATAACTAGATAGATAGATAGATAACTAGATAGATAGATAACTAGATAGATAACTAGATAGATAGATAACTAGATAGATAGATAACTAGATAGATAGATAGATAACTAGATAGATAGATAGATAACTAGATAGATAGATAGATAACTAGATAGATAGATAGATAACTAGATAGATAGATAGATAACTAGATAGATAGATAACTAGATAGATAGATAGATAACTAGATAGATAGATAACTAGATAGATAGATAACTAGATAGATAGATAGATAACTAGATAGATAGATAACTAGATAGATAGATAGATAACTAGATAGATAGATAACTAGATAGATAGATAACTAGATAGATAGATAGATAACTAGATAGATAGATAGATAACTAGATAGATAGATAACTAGATAGATAGATAGATAACTAGATAGATAGATAACTAGATAGATAGATAGATAACTAGATAGATAGATAACTAGATAGATAACTAGATAGATAGATAACTAGATAGATAGATAACTAGATAGATAGATAGATAACTAGATAGATAGATAACTAGATAGATAGATAACTAGATAGATAGATAGATAACTAGATAGATAGATAGATAACTAGATAGATAGATAACTAGATAGATAGATAGATAACTAGATAGATAGATAGATAACTAGATAGATAGATAGATAACTAGATAGATAGATAACTAGATAGATAGATAGATAACTAGATAGATAGATAACTAGATAGATAGATAACTAGATAGATAGATAGATAACTAGATAGATAGATAACTAGATAGATAGATAACTAGATAGATAGATATATAACTAGATAGATAGATAGATAACTAGATAGATAGATAACTAGATAGATAGATAGATAACTAGATAGATAGATAGATAACTAGATAGATAGATAGATAACTAGATAGATAGATAGATAACTAGATAGATAGATAGATAACTAGATAGATAGATAGATAACTAGATAGATAGATAACTAGATAGATAGATAGATAACTAGATAGATAGATAACTAGATAGATAGATAGATAGATAGATAACTAGATAGATAGATAACTAGATAGATAGATAACTAGATAGATAGATAGATAACTAGATAGATAGATAGATAACTAGATAGATAGATAGATAACTAGATAGATAGATAACTAGATAGATAGATAGATAACTAGATAGATAGATAGATAACTAGATAGATAGATAGATAACTAGATAGATAGATAGATAACTAGATAGATAGATAGATAACTAGATAGATAGATAGATAACTAGATAGATAGATAGATAACTAGATAGATAGATAGATAGATAACTAGATAGATAGATAGATAACTAGATAGATAGATAGATAACTAGATAGATAGATAACTAGATAGATAGATAGATAACTAGATAGATAGATAACTAGATAGATAGATAGATAACTAGATAGATAGATAACTAGATAGATAGATAACTAGATAGATAGATAACTAGATAGATATATAACTAGATAGATAGATAGATAACTAGATAGATAGATAACTAGATAGATAGATAACTAGATAGATAGATAACTAGATAGATAGATAGATAACTAGATAGATAGATAACTAGATAGATAGATAACTAGATATATAGATAGATAACTAGATAGATAGATAGATAACTAGATAGATAGATAACTAGATAGATAGATAACTAGATAGATAGATAACTAGATAGATAGATAACTAGATAGATAGATAGATAACTAGATAGATAGATAACTAGATAGATAGATAGATAACTAGATAGATAGATAGATAACTAGATAGATAGATAACTAGATAGATAGATAACTAGATAGATAGATAGATAACTAGATAGATAGATAGATAACTAGATAGATAGATAACTAGATAGATAGATAACTAGATAGATAGATAGATAACTAGATAGATAGATAGATAACTAGATAGATAGATAACTAGATAGATAGATAACTAGATAGATAGATAGATAACTAGATAGATAGATAACTAGATAGATAGATAACTAGATAGATAGATAGATAACTAGATAGATAGATAACTAGATAGATAGATAGATAACTAGATAGATAGATAGATAACTAGATAGATAGATAGATAACTAGATAAATAGATAGATAACTAGATAGATAGATAACTAGATAGATAGATAGATAACTAGATAGATAGATAACTAGATAGATAGATAGATAACTAGATAGATAGATAGATAACTAGATAGATAGATAACTAGATAGATAGATAGATAACTAGATAGATAGATAACTAGATAGATAGATAACTAGATAGATAGATAGATAACTAGATAGATAGATAGATAACTAGATA
Organism: Petrolisthes manimaculis; assembly: GCA_034508575.1. NCBI lineage: Eukaryota > Metazoa > Arthropoda > Malacostraca > Decapoda > Porcellanidae > Petrolisthes > Petrolisthes manimaculis. The sequence goes on along the minus strand of JAWZYT010000973.1, from coordinate 112,539 downwards.
GATAGATAACTAGATAGATAGATAGATAGATAACTAGAT
>JAWZYT010000973.1:92500-105000 GCA_034508575.1 Petrolisthes manimaculis | reverse complement strand
TCCTTGTGGAGTTTTCTCTGCCAACCCCACAAGGTTCTGACTCCTAACTTTATTTCCTGTACGGCTCAGGCCGGAGGGAGTGGAGGGTGGGGAGAGAGCCTTCTACTTTGTTATCCTTATCTACGACTATCACTGGGGAGAAATTCATTCTCTACCAGTAACCTTCTAATCAGATCACCCCGTGTGGACCGTAAGGTCTGTTGTGGTCTGTGATTCTATGTAACTCTCTCTCTCTCTCTCTCTCTCTCTCTCTCTCTCTCTCTCTCTCTCTCTCTCTCTCTCTCTCTCTCACACACACACACACTTAAACTGCACATCACATATAATTGATGCTGCGTGTGTGTGTGTGTGTGTGTGTATCATATATGGCAGTGTGTGTGTGTGTGTGTGTGTGTGTGTGTGTGTATATCATATTTGGCAGTGTGTGTGTATGTGTGTGTGTGTGTGTGTGTGTACCATATATGGTAGTGTGTGTGTGTGTGTGTGTGTATAGGTCTACTCTATATACATAATAATGAGAGGCCTATATACATATATACATACATATATACACCACGAGACATACATACATACATACATACATACTTACACCACGAGTTATACATACATACAAACATTACATTAAATACATACATACATACACACACTAGGATACATACATACATACAAACTACATACACACACACCGTGATACATAAAATACATACACACATACACACACGAATAGGTATAATGTATACATACATACATACATACATACTGAATCTCCTCCACACATACACACATAATACTCTCTCTCTCTCTCTCTCTCTCTCTCTCTCTCTCTCTCTCTCTCTCATTTAACTTCCCTTCTCTCTCTCTCTCTCTCTCTTCCGTATTCAAGAACATACATCCATGGTATTTACGACGGCTTGGTACCGATACGATGTGTGTGTGTGAGAGAGAGAGAAAGAAAGAGGGAGAGAGAGAGAGAGGGGGGGGGGGAATGAATAATGGATGTTGGGAGAGAGAGAGAGGGGGAGGGGAAGGCAAATATATACGAGAGAGAGAGAGAGAGAGAGAGAGAGAGAGAGAGAGAGAGAGAGAGAGAGAGAGAAGATGGAAGGCAAATATATACGAGAGAGAGAGAGAGAGAGAGAGAGAGAGAGAGAGAGAAGAGGGAATGCAAATATATACGAATGAGAGAAAGAAAGGAAGGTAAATATGAGAGAGAGAGAGAGAGAGAGAGAGAGAGAGAGAGAGAGAGGAGGGCATGCAGTGAATGGAGTGTGTGTGTGTATGTATATATAAAGAGAAAGCCAGCTAACCCCCAGACTACAAGAATAACTATAAAAGCACTATATAATACTATACACTACTATACACTACTATACAATAATATACACCAACATTTCACAAACTAGTGGGGAAATAATTACAATAACAATAAAGAAAAAAAAAATCTCATATAATATTTCTTCATGTCTGATAAAATAAACCAAACTTCTTTTAGTTGTTAATTAATTTACTATGTAACTTTATGTTTATTAGTATATGTGTACAGTTGCCCAAAAAAGGTATTACGACAACTATTGATACAACATTAAATATATTAATGTCCATAGTTGTTTGTAGGGATTATAAGTATGTATTACAGAAGGATATGTATATTTCCTTCTGTTATACATGTTTATAAGTATGTATTACAGAAGGATATGTATATTTCCTTCTGTTATACATGTTTATAAGTATGTATTACAGAAGGATATGTATATTTCCTTCTGTTATACATGTTTATAAGTATGTATTACAGAAGGATATGTATATTTCCTTCTGTTATACATGTTTATAAGTATGTATTACAGAAGGATATGTATATTTCCTTCTGTTATACATGTTTATAAGTATGTATTACAGAAGGATATGTATATTTCCTTCTGTTATACATGTTTTTTATAGTCCATACAAATAGTTGTGGATATTACTAGGGTTAAAGTTCTATCAAGATTTGTCGCAATAACTTTTTTGGCAACTGTACATTTTTAAAATAAATTAGTAAATAGTGAGAATGGTCAACTGTCCTTCCTTTCCTTCTATTTACTTATTATTATTATTATTAGTAGTAGTAGTAGTGATAGTAGTGTTAAATTAGTAGTATTTGCATTATTACAGTTAACGCAAAATACTCGAAAAATTGCTACAATTTCTAACGCCTTGTTTTTATTCAACCTTACAAACTAATTAATTACAAACTAATTAATCAACCTTACAAACTAATTAATACAACAAAAAATACCTATTAAGTAACTTTTGATTTCATTTTCTATTATGTTTGAGTATTAATTTGTATAGTTAGTATTAATTAAGGGTGAGTGAGGCCTACAGTGAGTGTGTTTGTGGATATCCTACTCCTCCTCCCTCCCACTTCCAATACAGCATTATATTTATTATTATTATTATTATTATAAGTAGTATTATTATAGTTGGTCAATTTTACTCCGCAGGCATTTTTTTTATTTAATTACGCTGCAAAATGTATCCTATTAACTAAGCTGAGCATAGAGGAAAATAATCAGACGATGGTATTAGGCTTATATTAGCATAGGCAAACTCCCCAATATCCAATGTTGACTGTTGGATAGTGAAGATATAAGGAAGCTGTGGGCTCAGGGAGGTTGATGATTATTGTAAACATTTGGTTGAAGATGAAACATTTTTTTTATCTTGGAATCGTTAAAAATTGAAAAAAAAAATTGGAAAAATGAGCGTTTTTTGAAAGTTTGAAAAGGTTGCAATTTTTAATATACATTGATGATAATGATAATAATAATAATAACAATAATAATAATAATAATAATAATAATAATAATAATAATAATAATAATAATAAAAATAATAATAATAATAATAATAACAATAAAAATAATAATAATAATAATAATAATAAAAATAATAATAATAATAATAATAATAATTGTGTTTCTGTTGTTGCTTGGAAAAATAGTTTGGAGGATTCAGTTGCTCCAGATTTACCAACACCTCCTGACCATGCCACGAAACAAACACACACACACACACACACACACACTTTCCATATAGATGTGTGTGTGTGTGTGTGTGTATCAGTGTGTGTGTGTGTATCAGTGTGTATGTGTATATCAGTGCGTGTGTGTATCCGTGTGTGTGTGTGTGTTTCGTGGTATATATTTAAAAGACTTATATACCACCAATAAACAGACTACATTATAATTTAAAGTCTAGAGAGTGACGAGTGAGAGCAGCAGGAGCGACGGCGGCACACAACGTTCCCCCACCACTGTTACGTCCACACTGAGCCATTCATAATTTTTGCTTGCCTCATTGAATTGCCACGACACAAAAAAAAACTCATTCACATATATATTTATTTTAGCTCTGTGTGTGTGTGTGTGTGTGTGTGTGTGTAGGACTCATTTTAGTGTGTGTGTGTGTGTGTGTAGGATTAATTTTAGTGTGTGTGTGTGTGTGTAGTACTCATTTTAGTGTGTGTGTGTGTGTGTGTGTGGGACTCATTTTAGTTTGTGTGTGCGTGTGTGTGTGTGTGTGTAGGACTCATTTTAGTGTGTGTTTGTGTGTGTGTGTGTGTGTGTGTAGAACTCATTTTAGATGTTTCAACCTTGATTTAATATAGCTGTTTGTGTGTGTGTCTCATTTGTGTGTGTGTGTCTCATTTTTGTGTATGTGTGTGTGTGTGTCTGTGTGTGTGTGTGACTCATTTTAAGTGTGTTTTAACCTTGATTCCATATAGGTGTGTGTGACTGTGTGTGTGTGTCTGTGTGTGTGACTGTGTGTGTGTGTCTGTGTGTGTGTGTGTGTGCTCGTGGCAATATTTGAAAGACTCATTTATTTGTTTAATCACTTACATAAGGGGGTGTAGGAATAAGGGGACAGGCTTGGGGGGGTTTAGGGGGGTGCGGGCGTGGGTTTTAGGGGGTATGGGAGTAGGGGACAGGCTTGGGGGGGATTAGTGGGGTGCGGGAGTAGGGGACAGGCTTTCTACCCCTCCCAAACCTGTCCCCCTAACCCCCTCCAAGCCTGACCCCTACCCCCGCACCCCACAAACCTGTCCTCTACTCCCACACTCCCCCACACGCCTGTCCTCTACCCCCGCACCCCCCAAGCCTGTCCCCTACTCCTGCACCCCCCCCTTAAACACTATATATACACTTATAATGGTGATAATTATGCATGTCATAATACTCACATATAATAATGATTTTAATTGTTTTTTCTTAAAAATGGCTCAACTTTATTAGGCTTTATTAAGTTTGTGGTTCACGTCTGGGAAAGGAAGCGCTGAAAACGTGGCAGTGGAGCCGAATGTACAGATTGTATAGACACTCTTAAATAACCACCCACACTTTCCTTCCATCAATATTATATCAAAATATAATCATACAACAACAACACCTTATGTCAACTCAACCCCCTTAATTATTATTATTATGATGAGGTATTGCAAAATCATACACGTGTTGTTCTTTATTACCAAGATAAATATTTATTACTATAGAAGGAAAGTGTTGGTGGATATTATTATTATTATTATTATTATTAATATTATGAGGTGTTGTAAAATCATACACGTGTTGTTTTTTATTACCAAGATATTTATTACGATGGAAGGAAAGTGTTGGTGGATATTATTATTATTATTATTATTATTATTATTATTATGAGGTGTTGTAAAATCATACACGTGTTGTTCTTTATTACCAAGATATTTATTACGATGGAAGGGAAGAAAAAAGTCCTGGTGGATATTTGACTATGACTGTATATAAATCATTCATTACACACACACACACACACACACACACACACAATCACACACACAAACACACACACACACACACACACACACACACACACACACACACACACACACACACACACACACACACACACACACACACACACACACACACACACACACACACACACACACACTCTATTTCACACCGGATGTAAAATGAGAATGTGGCGACACTATTTCACACCAAATTTTCACACCAGATTTTAAAAGAGAGTTCCCTTTGGCGATGTTTCCGTTTCCGCGAGTCCAATGTCAACCCTAGTGTACATTCCTCCGGTACCAGAAGCGAGCCCTGAAGTCGTCTGAGCAGGTGATGAAGGCGGGGGAACAGGGAGAGTGGACCATGTGTCTGACGGGACCATTGTGTCCTGTGGGGAAATAAAAAAAAAACCATAGATTTATTGATGTTTATTGGTGTTATTAAAGGATTTATTGGTGTTATTAAAGGGATTATTGGTGTTATTGAAGGGATTATTGGTGTGTGTTGTGGGGAAATAAAAACAACATAGATTTATTGATGTTTATTGGTGTGTTTATTGGTGTGTGTTGTGGGGAAATAAAGAAAACATAGATTTATTGGTGTTATTGGAAGGTTTATTGGTGTGTGTTGTGGGGAAATAAAACAACATAGATTTATTGATGTTTATTGGTGTGTTTATTGGTGTGTGTTGTGGGGAAATAAAACAACATAGATTTATTGATGTTTATTGGTGTGTTTATTGGTGTGTGTTGTGGGGAAATAACAACATAAATTTAAGGGGGTGTGGGAATAGGGGACAGGCTTGGGGTTTTTTTTGGAAATAGGGAGACAGGCTTGGGGGGGGGAGGGTTAGAGGGGGTGCAGGAATAGGGGACAGGCTTTCTACCCCCTCCTCCACTTCAAGCCTGCCCCCCTAACCTCGCACCCCCCCAAAAAAAATCAAGCCTGTCCCCCTATTCCCACCCCCCCTTAACAATAAAGGTTTTGAGTAACTTATAAGATTAATTACTCCTTTAACATTAACTAAAAATTATGACAACAAAATACTTAGCAAATGACAGGTTTTGAGTAATTTGTTAGATTAATAACTCCTCCAACATTAACTGGTAATTAAATAACAACAACAAAAAAACTTACCCAAATTAACCAAAAATTATTGTAACAAAAAACTTATCCAAATTAATTATAAATCATTATACTGTAACAACAACAAAACTTACCCAAATTAACTAGAAATTAATATAAAAACAACAAAAAACTTACCCAAATTAACCAAAAATTATAATAACAACAAAAAACTTACCCAAATTAACCAAAAATTATTATAACAACAACAAAAAACTTACCCAAATTAACTAGAAATTATAACAACAACAAACCTACCCAAATTAACCAGAAATTAATATAACAACAACAAAATTATTAAAAACAAAAAAAAAATTGCCGAATTTAACCAGAAATTAATATAACAACAACAAAATTATTAAAAAACGACAAAAACCTTGCCGAATTTAACCAGAAATTAATATAACAACAACAAAAAAGTCCATACCGAGAGAGAGGAGGTTTTTGCGTTGTGCATTTCTTGCGTCCCAGGCACAGAGTGAAGTGGTCGCCTCGTCGGGAAACATTACAAAGTCCTCGGTGTGGTTGAACATGGCGTGTGCACTGTGTTCCTGACGGCCTGAAGGAGGGATGGGATGGATGGGTGGGTTGATATTAGGTGCTGTGAAACTGTGAGGTCATATAGTGTCAGAGAAAGGTGATGGAGAGGTGTAACAGTGAGGTCAAATACAGATAGAGAGGTGTAACAGTGAGGTCAAATACAGATAGAGAGGTGTAACAGTGAGGTCATATAGTGTCAGAGAAAGGTGATAGAGAGGTGTAACAGTGAAGTCATATAGTGTCAGAGAAAAGTGATAGAGAGGTGTAACAGTGAGGTCATATAGTGTCAGAGAAAGGTGATGGAGAGGTGTAACAGTGAGGTTATATAGTGCCAGAGAAAAGTGATAGAGAGGTGTAACAGTGAGGTCATATAGTGTCAGAGAAAGGTGATGGAGAGGTGTAACAGTGAGGTTATATAGTGCCAGAGAAAAGTGATAGAGAGGTGGGACTGATTAATTAATATTAGGTGCCACAACAGTAATACCAACAGTCCAGGCAGTGAAGTACCAAACCTACAACACTTATATACTCTGGTTCAAATAGGGACATTTATTTTACTTTATTTATTTATTTATTTTTTATTTTTATTTACTTTTTTTTTTTTTTTTTTTTATTTACTTTATTTATATTTTATTTATTTATTTATTTTTTATTTATATTTACTTTATTTATTTTACTTTGTTTTTCACTGTGACCAGAGTGTACTAGGAGGACATTCAGCCCCACAAGAACATCAACAACAACAACAACAACAACATCAACAACAACAATAACAACAACAACAACATCAACAACAACACCAACAACAACAACAATAACAACAACAACAACTAACCAACTGAACCTGCTCCAGTATAAGCAATAAGACAGCGACCAGTAGACAGTTCCCACAATTTCACAACACTATCCAGACCAGATGACAGGATGTACTGAAACACAAACAATGATATTATTACAACATGTATTTATATAACTTTCTTTTATTCAGTAGTAAACCTATTACAAAGTGTATTTATATAACTTTCTTTTATTCAGTAGTAAACCTTGCCTCACCCCATACCAACACAACAATTATATTATTATAACGTGTATTTATATAACTTTCTTTTATTCAGTAGTAAACCTTGCCTAGATAATTATACAGGGTGGTGTGAAAAACTTATCACCCCATACCAACCAAATGTTTTGAAATATGAACATTTTTACAGGAATTTATAAGTTTAATGTAAATCAAGTTTGGTCTGAACATGATAGATGTGAAAAATACATTTGTTTGTGTATATGTGTTTGTCTATGATGATAACAAACCCACACACTGACAGACACAAAGTTTATTACACCGCCCCGAAGGGAGGGTGTATTGTTTTCGGTGCCGGATATTTATTTATCTGTTGGTGTGTGTGTTTGTTTATGGTCTAGCGTCCACAGGTTTAGCCGTATGATGTTCATTTTTTTTCTATTGATAGATATTCATCATAAAACAAAATGATTAACTTTTGGGCAAAATCGGTCGAAGGTCAAGGTCACAAAAAAATAAAGATAGCAAAGGGCGAGTGGTGGCTGGCATCTTTAAGGGGCGGTGTTGCCATACAATGATGTCTTATTATTATTATTCGTAGTAGTATTTTTGTTATTATTATCTTTTTTATTATCTTAATTTCCAAACAGTTTCAAAACAAAATGATGAGATGACAATGACAAGTACAGTCAGAAGTATAAGTTGGCTTCATTTCTATGTACTGTATATATGTATTAGCTATAGTAATGTTGTAATACAATTTGAATACAGAGATGACGGATAGTTTTCATGTGGTAAATCATGTATGTATTAACTATAGTGAATTATTTAATGAATTTGGTGAGTAAACTATAAAGTGATTATCATTATTATTATCATTATCTAACTGTTGGATAGATTTTGTGAATGTGGATACTCAGCTTTTGGAAAATAATGAAGCCTTACAAGTGTGGTTGGTTGGTTGGTTGGGAAGCTAACCAACCAATACCACTGTGGAATCAACCCTAAAATAATGAAGCCTTACAAATGTGGTTGGTTGGGAAGCTAACAAACCAATACCACTATGGAATCAACCCTAAAAAAATAAATAATGAAACCTTACAAAAAATGTGATTGGTTGGGAAGCTAACAAACCAATACCACTGTGAAATCAACCCTAAAAAATAAATAATGAAGCCTTACAAACAAACAAATGTGGTTGGTTGGTAAGCTAACAAACCAATACCACTGTGGAATCAACCCTAAAATAATGAAGCCTTACAAGTGTGGTTGGTTGGGAAGCTAACAAACCAATACCACTGTGGAATCAACCCTAAAATAATGAAGCCTTACAAGTGTGGTTGGTTGGGAAGCTAACAAACCAATACCACTATGGAATCAACTCAAAAATAATGTGGTTGGTTGGTAAGCTAACAAACCAATACCACTGTGGAATCAACTCAAAAATAATGTGGTTGGTTGGTAAGCTAACAAACCAATACCACAGTGAAATCAACCCTAAAAAATAAATAATAAAGCCTTACAAACAAACAAATGTGGTTGGTTGGTTGGTAAGGTAACAAACCAATACCAACTTACCTTTCCATTCCGAGAGAAGAGAACCGAGCAGACCTCAGCCCCGTCATGACACTTAGAGAAGGTTTGTACACACCTAGCTGACACTCCATCCCAAACCTAGTCAAAAGGGGACCATTAGTATTAGTATTATTATTATTATTATTATTATAGATCTAGTTAATATTCCATCCCAAACCTAGTCAAAAGGGGACGATTATTATTATTATTATTATTATATATTATTATTATTATTATTATTATAGATCTAGCTAATACTCCATCACAAACCTAATGAAAAGATGTTTATTATTATTATCATTATTTGGATTAAGTTTGTACACATAATAATGGCAGGAGTTGACATCATAGAATCATAACACTGAATTAAACATTAAATTAACCCTCTATCTTACCTTCACATCACCGTCCTTGGAGGCGGTGGCACAGACGCGGGCATCGGCAGCATAGCGTACACTTGTGAGAGGTCCGGTGTGGTGTTCTCGTGGGTACGGACACACGTAACACTGACAGGAACTGATGTCATAGAACCTTAACACTGGACCTTCTGTTGTCACGGCCAGGAAGTCACCGCTCGGATGGATAGACATACACGTCACTTGTTCTGCATCCTGAAATAAGACATAAATATTATTATTATTATATATAGTCGGGTTTACGAGGTTATAGTTTAATTAAAAATGGCTTAAGGGTGTGTGGGAGTAGGGGACAGGCTTGGGGGGGACTGGGGGTGTGTGGGAATAAGGGGACAGGCTTAGGGGGGAATGGGGGGGTGTGGGAGTAAGGGGACAGGCATGGGGGGGACTGGGTGTGTGTGGGAATAAGGGGACAGGCTTGGGGGGGACTGAGGGTGTGTGGGAGTAGGGGACAGGCTTGTGGGTGTGTGGGAATAAGGGGACAGGCTTGGGGGGGGCTGGGGGTGTGTGGGAATAAGGGGACAGGCTTGGGGGGGGCTGGGGGTGTGTGGGAATAAGGGGACAGGCTTGGGGTGGGTAGAAAGCCTGTCAACAAACACATATACCATCAATGTTTTGAATGTACAGTAAACACTATATAACACACAAACCAACAAACAAACAAACATACCATCAACCAACAAACCAACCAAACATACAAACCTACCGTCAATGTTTTGAATGTAAACACTATATAAACACACAAACCAACCAACAAACAAACATACCAACATACCATCAACAAACAAACAAACCGTCAACGTTTTGATTGTAAACACTATATAAACACACAAACCAACAAATAAACAAACATACCATCATCAATGTTTTAAATGTAAACAAACAAACCAACCCACAAACATTACCATCAACAAACAAACACACCAACATACAAACCTACCGTCAATGTTTTGAATGTAAACACTATATAAACACACAAACCAACCAACAAACAAACATACCAACATACCATCAACAAACAAACATACAAACAAACATTACCATCAACAAACAAACCAACCAACAAACAAACCTACCGTCAATGTTTTAAAAGCCTTCTTGGCCGACGTTTTACTAAAATCGAACATTTTGATATTAGTGTCTCTGCTCCCCGAGATGAGAATTTGCTCCCTCGGATGAAACTCGAGGCAGGTGATCTCATCCAGGTGGTCGTACAGGGTTCGGATGACCGGGTGACCGACCACAGCGTCCGGGTGAAGCTCCACGGCATCCGGATCGCTCTTGGCTAACATCCGATCCACATCCAAAATCTGTAATCATTATTTTACAATTTTTTTTTTTTAACTGATACGAGTTATTTTACATATTGTTAACTTTGGTTAATTTAAATATGTATTAGTCTGACAGAAATAATCACAGGGTCCATAATTCAAACCCTCCCTAATATTCACCTTAAATATTCACCTTAATTCAAACCCTCCCTATTATTCACCTTAAAATTAAAACCATTAATACAAACCATCCCTAATATTCACATTAATTCAACTCATTAATACAACCCCTCCCTAATATTCACCATAATTAAAACCATCCCTAATATCCACATTAATACAAACCAACCGTAATATCTACAATAATTCAACTCCTCTGTAATGATCACCTTAATAGAAGCATCCACACTACCCATCCCTAATATTCACATTAATTCAAACCATCCGTAATATCCACATTAATTAAAACCATCAATATTATTCACTTTATATATCCACATTAATTCAAACCAACCGTAATATCTACAATAATTCAACTCCTCTGTAATATCCACCTTAATAGAAGCATCAACACTACCCCTCCCTAATATTCACATTAATTCAAACCATCCCTAATATTCACCTTAAAATAAAAAACAATAATACAAACCATCCCTAAAATTCAAACCATCCCTATATTCACCATAATTAAAACCATCAATATTATTCACCTTATTTAATTAAAACCATTCCAAACTATTCAACTCCTCTGTAATGTTCACCTTAATAGAAGCATCCACACTGCCTTAATTCAAACCATCTATTAAACTCTCCCTAATATTCACATTAATACAAACCATCCCTAATATTCACCTTAATTAAAACCATTAATACAAACCAACCGTAATATCTACAATAATTCAACTCCTCTGTAATATTCACCTTAATAGAAGCATCCACACTTCCCGTTGCCACTAATATTCACATTAATTCAACCCATTAATACAACCCATCCCTAATATTCACATTAATTCAAACCATCCGTAATATCCACATTAATTCAACTCATTAATACAACCCCTCCCTAATATTCACCATAATTAAAACCATCAATATTATTCACCATAATTAAAACCATCAATATTATTCACCATAATTAAAACCATCAATATTATTCACCATAATATTCACATTAATACAAACCAACCGTAATATCCACATTAATTCAAACCATTAATTCAACCCCTCCCTAATATTCCCTATAATTCAACTCCTCTGTAATATTCACCTTAATAGAAGCATCTACACTTCCCGTTGCCACCAGGTTACCGTCCATAGTGAAGGCAGCAGCTCTACATTTATCCTTGTGACTGGTAACATAGGCTGTCTCATACATGGCAGGTTCAGGTGCACTGGTCTGGGGTTCAGTCTCAAACTCCAGGTCCAGTCCAGGTCCCAAGGTGTACTCCAGGCGATTCAATGGTCGCTCCACCTCTGTATGTGTGTGTGTGGGGGGGGGTTTATTAAGAGGGTGCTGGAATAGGGGGACAGGCTTGGGGGGGTTAGGGTGATGCAGGAGTAGGGAGAAAGGCTTAGGTTTTTTTTAGGGGGTGCGGGAGTAGGGGAGACAGGCTTGGGGGGGTTTATTTAGGGGGGTGCAGGCTTGGGGGTGTTTAGGGGGGTGCAGGAGTAGGGGGACAGGCTTGGTTTTTTTTTTTAGGGGGTGCGGGAGTATGGAGACAGGCATGAGGGGGGGAGTTAG
>JAWZYT010000973.1:60000-87500 GCA_034508575.1 Petrolisthes manimaculis | reverse complement strand
ACCTGTACAGACTACCGGGACCTAACCTGTACAGACTACCGGGACCTAACCTGGGCAGACTACCGGGACCTAACCTGTACAGACTACCGGGACCTAACCTGTACAGACTACCGGGACCTAACCTGGACAGACTACTGGGACCTAACCTGGACAGACTACCGGGACCTAACCTGGACAGACTACTGGGACCTAACCTGTACAGACTACCGGGACCTAACCTGGACAGACTACTGGGACCTAACCTGTACAGACTACTGGGACCTAACCTGTACAGACTACCGGGACCTAACCTGGACAGACTACTGGGACCTAACCTGTACAGACTACTGGGACCTAACCTGTACAGACTACTGGGACCTAACCTGTACAGACTACTGGGACCTAACCTGGACAGACTACTGGGACCTAACCTGTACAGACTACCGGGACCTAACCTGGACAGACTACTGGGACCTAACCTGTACAGACTACCGGGACCTAACCTGTACAGACTACTGGGACCTAACCTGTACAGACTACTGGGACCTAACCTGGGCAGACTACCGGGAAATGATCGTGATAAAGTACAATAAAATACTGAACTCGAGCCGGATCTGGCAACACTGCTACAAAATGATGACGTGACGCATTACCCTTTACTCTACACCTTTGATATAAAATAAATAAGTATTAATATTCACTACTTCATTATATTATACATTCCTTCCCTCTTTGGAGGCCATTCAATATATTCCCAGGCTTCTATTATTTATATTTTATTATTATTTATTATTATTATTTATTATTTATAACCATATAGACAAATTATAAGTGATAATAATTTAGATTTCTTTATCTTATCTCCTCATTATCTATTGGCTTGTTGACTCAAAAAGTGTTTAAGGGGGTGGGGGAGTAGGGGACAGGCTTGGGGAGGGTTGGGGGTGCAGGAGTAGGGGGACAGGGTTGGGGGGTGCAGGAGTAGGAGGATAGGATTGGGGTTGTGGGGGTTGTAGGAGTAGGGGACAGGCTTGGGTGGGACTGGGGGGTGCGGGAATAGGGGGATAGGATTGGGGTGGGTAGAAAGCCTGGCCCCCTATCCCCCCCTAACCCCCACCAAGCCTGCCCCCTACTCCTGCACCCCCCACAACCCCCCCAAGCCTGTCCCCCTACTCCCATACCCCTTTAAATGTGATTGATGAGGTTTTTTATAGCATTAAAATATTATGAGTTATGATTTGACTTTATCCAAAAATTAATTAATATCAGAGGAATGAATAACGTAGACTATAGCATAAAGTATCAATCAATTGTGCATTAATTAAATTGTTATTAGCAAGTTAGCAACACATTATCATTATTGTTATCAGAGAGAATAATATAGGCTACCTACTTGAGATGATATGTGTGTGTGTGTGTGTGTTGTTTGTCGCTTATCAATGTTATAATCACATCTTCATTCTCTTAATTAAACACATTATCTCCTGTACTGTTGGTGGGAAGTGAAGGTGGGAAAATTTGTGTTGGTAATTCTGGAAGATTGGTTAACCAAACTACTAATATATTTTAATTTAATACAAGCAGCTGCACACTACTTAAAACAATAACACACACACACACACACACACACACTACATAAAACAATAACATCATATATAAACGTGAAAACATCAGACAGTAAATTGTTTGAGATACCTATTACTGTATATGGATAATTATTATTGAGAGTAACTTTATATTAGGCCTTTACAGAAATTGTTTGAGATACCCATATGTATGTAGATGATTATTATTGACCTTAACTTTATAATACTGTATTTAGATGATTATTATTGACCTTAACTTTATAATACTGTACGTATATCTTTACAGAAATGGCAGCCAAGATCCCATCAGTGACATCTTTGGTTAGTGAGGCCCAGACAGCCTTCACTAACACATATGGTGGAGTGGCTGCCGTCGCTGTGTCGGCTCCTGGTCGGGTTAATATTATTGGAGAACACACGGATTATAACGATGGATTTGTTTTTCCCATGGTAAGTATGTAAGTATGTATGTAAGTAAGTATGTAAGTAAGTAAGTATGGTAGTATGTAAGTATGTATGTATGTATGTATATATGTAAGTAAGTATGTATGTAAGTATGTAAGTAAGTATGTATATATGTAAGTAAGTATGTATATATGTATGTATGTATGTAAGTAAGGGTTAATATTATTGGAGAACACACCGACTATAACGATGGATTTGTTTTTCCTATGGTGAGTATGTAAGTATGTAAGTAAGTATGTATGTATGTATGTATGTATGTATGTAAGTAAGGGTTAATATTATTGGAGAACACACCGATTATAACGATGGATTTGTTTTTCCCATGGTAAGTAAGTATGTAAGTAAGTATGTAAATAAGTATGGTAAGTAAAGAAGTATGTATGTATGTATGTAAGTAAGGGTTAATATTATTGGAGAACACACCGACTATAACGATGGATTTGTTTTTCCCATGGTGAGTAAGTAAGTAAGTATGTATGGTAAGTATGGTAGTATGTAAGTATGTAAGGTAAGTACATTGTAAGTAAGTATGTAAGTAAGGAAGTAAATTAATATTATTGGCGAACACACCGACTATAACGATGGATTTGTTTTTCCTATGGTAAGTAAGTAAGTATGTAAGTAAGTATGTATGTAAGTATGTATGTATGTATGTATGTATGTAAGTAAGGGTTAATATTATTGGAGAACACACCGACTATAACGATGGATTTGTTTTTCCCATGGTAAGTAAGTAAGTATGTAAGTATGTAAGTAAGTATGTAAATAAGTAAGTAAAGTAAGTATGTAAGTATAGTAAGTATGTAAGTAAGTATGGTAAGTAAGTAAGTAAGCCTGTCCCCTACTCCCACACCCCCTTATCTGTAATATACTGTACTGTACTGTAATATACTGTAATGAATGTATTTATTTGACAGACCATTCCATCTTTATATTCATTTAACTGTAATAAATGTAATATACCCTACTGTATGTATGTATTTAACAGACCATTCCATCTTTGTATTCATTTAACTGTAATAAATGTAATATACTGTACAGCATGTATATATTTTTCATTTGTTTAACTGTAATATACTGTAATAAATATAATAAACCCTACTGTATGTATGTATTTAACAGGACATTCCATCTTTTCATTCATTTAACTGTAATAAATGTAATAAACTGTACTGTATGTATGTATTTTTCATTTGTTTAACTGTAATATACTGTAATAAATGTAATAAACCGTACTGTATGTATGTATTTAACAGGCCATTCCATCTTTTCATTCATTTAACTGTAATAAATGTAATAAATGTAATATACTGTAATATACTGTACTGCATGTATGTATTTTTCATTTGTTTAACTGTAATATACTGTAATAAATGTAATAAACCGTACTGTATGTATGTATTTAACAGGCCATTTTATCTTTGTATTCATTTAACTGTAATAAAAATAATACCGTACTGTATGTATGTATTTTTCAGGCCCTTCCACTGGTGACGGTGATCGTTGGCAACAAGACTGAATCGGGAATGTGTCGAGTAAAAACCTTAACAAACATGGCAGACCGTCCACTACAGGTCCAGTTTGAGGCCCCCAAGTCCTCGTCATCCCAACTCACTCCCTCGTCACCCCAACTCACTCCCTCGTCATCCCAACTCACTCCCTCGTCATCCCAACCCACTCCCTCGTCATCCCAACTCACTCCCTCGTCATCCCAACTCACTCCCTCGTCACCAACCTGGGCCAATTATGTGAAGGGAGTGGTGGCCTATTTTCCAGGTACTGTGAGATGATTTTATATGTTGTCCCCCTACTTTTGCACCCCACTAAACCCCCCCCAAGCCTGTCCCTCTATTCCTATACCCCCCTAAACCCTCCCCAAGCCTGTCCCTATATTCCTACACCCCACCAAGCCTGTCCCTCTATTCCTACACCCCCACCAAGCCTGTCCCCCTACTCCTACACCCCTAAACACCCCACCCCAGCCTGTCCCTCTATTCCCACCCCCCCTAAACCCACCCCCAAGCCTGTCCCCCTATTCCCACACCCCCTTATCACCAACCTAGACAAACTACATCAAGACTGTATTTAATAGACTGTATTTAATAGACTGTATTGCCTTGATTGGGTAGACTATTTTTGTATATATTCTATTACTAACCATATGTGTTTGTGTGTTTTGGTTACATACTCCTACTCGTGTCTTATCCACCTTTCAACACATTAGGTCTAGATATTGTGTGTGTGTGTGTGTGTATGTGTATATGTGTGTGTGTGTTTTAGTTGCATACTCCTCCTCCTCCTCCTTGTGTCTTATCCACGTCTCAACACATATAGGTCTAGTTAGTGTGTGTGTGTGTTTTAGTTGCATACTCCTCCTCTTCGTGTGTGTGTGTGTGTGTGTGTGTGTTGGTTGCATACTCCTCTTCCTCCTCCTCCTCCTTGTGTCTTATCCACATCTCAACACATATAGGTCTAGTTAGTGTGTGTGTGTGTGTGTGTGTGTGTGCATTTGTTTTAAATTAGTTGCATACTCCTCCTCCTCCTCCTACTCTTGTCTTATCCATGTGTGTGTGTGTGTGTGTGTGTGTGTGTGTGTGTGTGTTGGTTGCATATTCCTCCTCCTCCTCCTTGTGTCTTATCCACTTCTCAACACATATAGGTCTAGTTAGTGGGTTTGATGCTGTAGTGACGACCTCTGTACCTTTGGGTGGTGGTCTGTCCAGTAGTGCTTCATTAGAGGTGGCTACATATACCTTCCTTGAGGCTCTTACTGCTAACAAACCAACAAGGTCAGTCACTCACTTATTCTCAACACATTGCTTTCTTTCTTTGGCCTTGTGTTTTTTTAATATGTTCCGACACTGGACTTAGGCTTTGTCAAATCTGTTACTACTGTGGCCATGGTCAACTGCTACACACACACACACACACACACACACACACACACACACACACACACACACACACACACACACACACACACACACACACACACACACACACACACACACACACACACACACACACACACACACACACACACACACACACACACAGTGTATCCAGTGTCGAAACTTAAAAAAATATACAGTATATAAAAAAATAAATAAATACAAAAACTAACAATCAATCTGTTTATATTTATCAACAATGTATCTCCCTCATAAAACCCTGATTATGACAACACAGTGAATGTTTATGCTCTCATTATCCCTCCTCAATTATTATCCCTGCTTGTGATAAATGGTCACTTACACCCGTAGTTTTAAAACATTTGAGGTCCCTTACTGGAGCTCTATGAATTCTCCAAACTACTCCAGGCAACAGATTCCCTATTCGAAACACTGAAGGGTTCTGTGGCCTGGATTATTTGGAGGGTTCATAGAGCTCCAGTAAGGGACCTCAAATTTTTTAAAACTACGGGCGTTAAAGGAGTACAGTATTTCACGTCTCCAACTGTACCTTTTTTTCACCTTGCCCACCTCTCAATCACCTTTTTCCTCGGGTGCCATATAACCTCGCTGTTGCAGCTCCTAATACTGTATCAAATAATTAAATCACTCCTCATTTTCACAGCTTGAAGGAGAAAGCTTTGGTGTGTCAGAAAGCTGAACACAAGTTTGCCAATGTACCGTGTGGAATTATGGATCAGTTTATTTCTACTATGGGCAAGAAGGGTAATGCTCTACTTATAGACTGCAGGTAAGAAAGAAGGAAAATAGATGATGCTCTAATGAAAATATTATACACCTCCTCTTTTTTTATTACAGGTTAGGTTGGTGAAGGGTTGTGTCGCATAAAGTGAATTTCGCATAAAGTAAATTGTACATTTCCATAAGAAATAATGGTACTTTAACTTGAAAATGGAGCCTCCTTGTTCCTGTTATTTTAAGAGTTTGTGTAAATTGCACTCATTTAATTTTTTTCACGATACGCACTATTTCAAATTCGCATAATTTAAACTCACATAAAAAGAGAGGAGAGTGTACAGGATAATTTAAACTCGCATAAAAAGAGAGGAGAGTGTATAGCATAATTTAAACTCGCATTAAAAGAGAGGAGAGTGTATTATTGTCCATAAGAATATGTATGATAGTAAAGTTGTGGGACCTGGTGTGAAAGTTAGACCACTGGTTAGATGGCACAACAGAATGGAAGAGTATGTAAAGGAGAGAAGTGTGAGAGGGGGGAGGGAGAGAAGTGTGAGGGGGAGGGGGGATGGAGAGAAGTGTGAGAGGGGGGAGGGGGGTGGAGAGAAGTGTGAGAGGGGGAAGGGGGGATGGAGAGAAGTGTGAGAGGGGGAGGAGGGGGATGGAGAGAAGTGTGAGAGTGGGAGGGGGGGATGGAGAGAAGTGTGAGAGGGGAGGGGGGGATGGAGAGAAGTGTGAGAGGGGGGATGGGGGATGGAGAGAAGTGTGAGAGAGGGGAGGGGGGATGGAGAGAAGTGTGAGAGGGGGGAGGGAGGGATGGAGAGAAGTGTGAGAGGGGGGGGGAGGGGGGAGGGAACAAGTAAGGAGGGAGTGCTGGAACTGAGAAAACTGGAGACTTTTCTTGGTGGGAGTTTTCCGAGTTATAGATAGATACTGTAGATAGATAGATAGATAGAATTTGTACACACACTGTTGTTTTTTAAGGGCTTACAATATACATGTACAATACAGTATAGAAAATATAACTGTAAGAAAACATTAATAATAGGTTTGTTGTTTGTTGTTGTTAGGTTTGTATAACTTTACTCACTTGATAGACCATTCATTACAATACTTACAAATAATAACCTCTTTTTCCATATAGCCTGCTGTGTAAGAGTAAATATAATTGTGTTGTTGTTGCTTGGAATAGTTTGGAGTATTCAGTTGCTCCAGATTTACCAACACAAACCTTAATTAATCTTCTCATGTCGACGGCTAATTTTAGTATTTTTTTTATTATGGTAACAGGTCGTTGGAATCCACCTTGGTACCACTGAGTGACCCGGCCATCGCTCTGGTCATTACCAATTCCAACGTACGGCATTCCTTGTCCGGCACCGAGTACCCAACCCGTCGACGACAGTGTTACCAAGCTGCAACAACCCTGGGCAAGGACAGTCTACGCGACGCAACTCTGTCGGACCTTGAAAGTCAGTATTTTTTTTTTTTTTGGACCACTGGAAAAATTATCATATCACATCATTATTAACTACACTGTCCTCTTTTTTTATTACAGGTTAGGTTGGTGAAGGGTTGTGTCGCATAAAGTGAATTTTGCATAAAGTAAATTGTACATTTCCATAAGAAATAATGGTACTTTAACTTGAAAATGGAGCCTCCTTGTTCCTGTTATTTTAAGAGTTCCTGTAAATTGCATTTATTTAATTATTTTCATGATACGTACTATTTCAAATTCGCATAATTTAAACTCCCATAAAAAGAGAGGAGAGTGTACAAGATAATTCAACAGGGAAATTGTCTCATATATAAATACAATTCAAATATTGTTGTTATGGTGCCACATCTACACCAAACACAAAACAATGGATAAACAAGAACCATTAGACAACTGTACTATAGATGAACAAGACTAATAATTTTACACAACACGAGTAGTAGATGAGCGAACCTTAATATATATTTTTTGTCCACATATTTTTACAGACCACAACAAGTAGATGAAAAAGACTAACATTTTTCCACATATATTTACACAACACAAGTAGATGAAAAAGACTAATATTTTTACACATATATTTACAGACCACAAGAAGTAGATGAGCAAACTTTAATATTTTTCCACACACATATATTTACACAACACAAGGAGTAGATGAGCGAACCTTAACATTTTTCCATGAGCAAGATTAACTTTTTTCCACATATATTTTTACAGAGCACAAGGAGTAGGTGAGGAAGACTGACACCGGTAGTTTTAAAACATTTGAGGTCCCTTACTGGAGCTCTATGAATTCTCCAAACTACTCCAGGCAACAGATTCCCTATTCCCGCACCCCCCCAAGCCTGTCCCCTACTCCCACACACACCCCAGTCCCCCCCCAAGCCTGTCCCCTACTCCCACACACCCTTACTGGAGCTCTATGAACCCTCCAAACTACTCCAGGCAACAGATTCCCTATTAGAAACACTGAAGGGTTCTGTTGCCTGGATTATTTGGAGGGTTCATAGAGCTCCAGTAAGGGGGTGTGGGAGTAGGGGACAGGCTTGGGGGGGGACTGGGGTGGGGGTGGGAGTAGGGGACAGGCTTGGGGGGGTGCGGGAATAGGGAATCTGTTGTTGCCTGGAGTAGTTTGGAGAATTCATAGAGCTCCAGTAAGGCCCTCAAATGTTTTAAATCTACAGGTATAATATTTTTCCACACACCTATCTTCACAGAGCACAAGGGGTCGTTGAGTGAGGTGGTGTATATGAGAGCTAGACACGCCATCTCTGAAATCCAGCGGACACAGGAGGCGGTGGACGTCCTCAGGAAGAAAGACTATGTGAAGTTTGGAAAGCTAATGACAGATTCACACAATTCACTCAGGTAGGTGTGTGTGTGTGTGTGTTTGTTTGTGTGTGTGTGTGTGTGTGTGTGTGTGTGTGTGTGTGTGTTTGTTTGTTCTCTCTTTTTATGCGAGTTTAAATTATACGAATTTGAAATAGTACATATCATGAAAAAAATTAAATAAATGCAATTTACAGGAACTCTTAAAATAACAGGAACAAGGAGGCTCCATTTTCAAGTTAAAGTACCATTATTTCTTATGGAAATGTACAATTTACTTTATGCAAAATTCACTTTATGCGACACAACCCTTCACCAACCTAACCTGTAATAAAAAAAGAGGAGAGGGTATAATGTAATATAATTTAATAAAATTTAATATAATTTAATAAAATTTAATATAATTTGATATAATTTAATATAATTTAATATAATTTGATATGATTTAATATAATTTGATATAATTTAATATAATTTGATATAATTTAATATAATTTAATATAATTTAATATAATTTAATATAATATAATATAATTTAATATAATTTAATATAATATAATATAATTTAATATACTGTAATATAATTTAATATAATATAATATAATTTAAT
Organism: Petrolisthes manimaculis; assembly: GCA_034508575.1. NCBI lineage: Eukaryota > Metazoa > Arthropoda > Malacostraca > Decapoda > Porcellanidae > Petrolisthes > Petrolisthes manimaculis. Next base: position 78,380 of record JAWZYT010000973.1, on the reverse strand, counting down.
ATAATATAATATAATATACTGTAATATAATTTAATATAATTTAATGTACCGTAATATAATTTAATATACTGTAATATAATTTAATATAATTTAATATAATAATATACCGTCATCAGGGTGGATTATGAGGTGTCGTGCCCTGAGTTGGACCAATTGGTAGACATTGCCAACACGTGTCCGGGTGTGTACGGAGCACGGATGACTGGTGGTGGGTTTGGTGGATGTACTGTTACCCTGGTATGTATGTATGGATGGATGTATGGATGGATGGATATATGTGTGTGTGTATGTATGGATGTATAGTATGTATGTATGTATGTGTGTGTGTATCTCCTAAAATGTGAATACTATATATAACCTCCCCTTAATAGAAAACTCGCCCCGAAATCAGATATGTAAGCAAAAATAGTATAGATAGATTATACTATTTATGGGATATAATTAACCCATGATAGAATGAAGTAAAGGGTTTGGTAAATACTCGTAATACTGTATAATTAAACAATACAACATACAACGTCACTCAGTAAGTATGACATAACAAACTTGGTATAAGCTAAGATATGTGTATGCAATATAACATAAGTACAGTATACGTAAAAGTATAATACTGATTAAAGTTAACCTAAGCTTAGGTATAAGGACACAGTATATAATTATGAAGTATACGCACTCATATAAAATATACTCAATTATACAGGAATACAACACAAGATACTTAATTATACAGGAACACAACAAGTACAGTTGGATACATGAATGGTTGGTACTGTACAGGTGAAATATACTTGTCCCATTTGAGTAACCATTGTGTGTCTATTATCAGGTACTTACTTTTTATTACCATCCTCAATACTGACTTCTGCCCCTGATGTCTCCTATTTGGCACTAAGGAACACACACACACACACACACACACACACACCATCCTCAATACTGACTTCTGCCCCTGATGTCTCCTATTTGGCACTAAGGAACACACACACACACACACACACACACACACCATCCTCAATACTGACTTCTGCCCCTGATGTCTCCTATTTGGCACTAATAAGGAACACACACACACACACACACACACACACACACCATCCTCAATACTGACTTCTGCCCCTGATGTCTCCTATTTGGCACTAATAAGGAACTTGATATTGGCAGAAATTGACCATCTTTCACTTGGGCTGTATCAACCATTCCTGTGTCCAACTGTACATACAGACACCCAACTAGCAGCAGTAATATACACAATGTTTCACAAAGGTCTATAAAATTATAGTGTTGATGAAGGATGAGGAGGGACTTGACTCTCATGTTAAATTCTTCACTTTAAGAACCCTGTGATGTAGGCAGATAATTGGAGGTAAATGAGTCCTTCAAATACAGCCACGAAACACCAGCTGTAGGGAAGGAGCGTGTTTGGTGGCATGGTCAGGAGGAATCAGTAGCCTCCAATTTTCATACACGATCACAGGGTCCTTAAGAAAACTCCTACTGGTCAGTGATTGGCTGTACCAGAACAGACGTTGACTGGGATTGGCTAGGAAGTGAACGTCATTATAAATGTCCTAAATGTAATGTATGAAACTCACATTACCTCAGCCTAGCATACAAATACTTAAAGTAACCCTATAACTGTGGTTAATCAAAAGAAAGGTTAATAATAAACTATATACATACATACATAATGCAAATACTGAATCTAGCTCTGATTCAATTGGTTCAGAAACAATCTTTGAACTGGCTGACAAGTGAAACATTTAAAATACCTAAATCTAGGACTGGACAATATAAAAAGATAAACCTAACACATAATTATATGACAGTACAGTATGTAAAGAGAGGTTATTCATTCATTATTATGGAAGTACTGCAATGAATGGTCTTCCAAGTGACTCAGTGATTACCAAAACAACAAACATCATAATAATAATAATAATAAAAATAAAAATAATAATAATAATAACAATAATAAAAATAATAATGATAATAATAATGTTGTATTGCAGTTACATAGTCTGACATTACAAAACAACAAACCTAATAATAATAATAATAATAATAATAATAATAATAATAATGTTGTATTACAGTTACATAGCCTGACATTACAAAACAACAAACCTAATAATATGTTTTTGACACACACCACTTCTTCCGGTAATTTATTCCATTCATCTATTTGGTAAACTATATTTCTGTACATCTTTATCTCCTCTTCTTTTAATTAATTTCTTATTGTGTCCCCTCATTGTAGGTATTCCTTGTTGTGTGTGTGTGTGTGTGTGTGTGTGTATTCCTTGTTGACATAAGTTTTCTATATCTATCTTTTCTCTTTAGCTCAAGGTCTTATCGTAATTATTGTTCTTGTTCTTGTTCTTGTTTCTTCTTGTTCTTCTTCTTCTTCTTCTTCTTCTTCTTCTTCTTCTTCTTCTTGGGGCGACAACTTCTTAAAAGAGGTTCAACTGACTCACTCACTCACTCATTCTTCTTGGGGCGACAACTTCTTAAAAGAGGTTCAACTGACTCACTCACTCACTCACTCATTCTTCTTGGGTCGACCATTTCTTAAAAGGGGTTCAACTCACTCACTCACTCATTTCACTTGTTCATTCATCTATTATTCATGTATTGACACAAACTTCCCTCTCCCTGCCTCTAGGTGTCATGTGAGTGTGTGTCGGACCTGATAGCACATACCAACGCCACCTACAAGGGTCAGGCTACCTTCTATGTGTGTCAGCCTGAAGAAGGGGCTCAGGTACTCAGTCTGTAGGTCATCTGTCTCTCTCTCTCAGTCTGTCTGTCTCTTTCTGCGCATCTTTCTCACTGTCTCTCTCTGTCTCTCTTTCTGTCTATCTTTCTAAGTCTGTCTCTGCACATCTTTCTTTCTGTCTCTCTTTCAGTCTGTCTCTTTCTGTCTCTCTCTTTCTGCGTCTCTCTTTCTGTCTTTCTTTCTCTCTCTTTCTGCGATTTTTTCTGTCTCTTTCTGTCTGTCTCTTTCTGTCTCTCTTTCAGTTTGTCTCTTTCTGTCTTTCTGCCTCCCTTTCTACATCTCTCTTTCTGCCTCTCTTTCTACATCTCTCTCTTTCTACATCTCTCTCTACATCTCTCTTTCTACATCTCTCTCTTTCTGTCTCTCTTTCTGCATCACTAATGAGTATTGTCAATAAAGTTTCTCTTGATATGGTATTTGTATCTTTTAATTAATGCTAAGATATCCATTTTTTAACCTAATTGGTATTATTGATTGATTGATTGATTGATTGATATAGATAGATAGATAGATAGATAGATACTGTAGATAGATAGATAGATACTGTAGATAGACAGATAGATAGATAGATACTGTAGATAGATATAGATAGATAGATAGATACTGTAGATAGATAGATAGATAGATACTGTAGATAGATAGATAGATACTGTAGATAGATAGATAGATACTGTAGATAAATAGATAGATAGATAGATAGATAGATAGATACTGTACATAGATATAGATAGATAGATACTGTAGATAGATAGATAGATACTGTAGATAAATAGAGATAGATAGATACTGTAGATAGATAGATAGATAGATACTGTAGATAGATAGATAGATAGATAGATAGGGGGTGCAGGAATAGGGGACAGACTTGGGGGGGTAAGGGGGTGCAGGAATAGGGGACAGGCTTGGGGGGGGGTAAGGGGGTGCAGGAATAGGGGACAAACTTGACAAATGAAGAAAGGAAAAGTTTGAAGAAATTTGAAAAAGTTTTAAATAAATCAAGGTTAATAAATATACAAGTTACATTTCAGGTACTGTATACAGTATTTAATGAGTACAAATATATAAGTACATAATTTACTTCATCCATTTAAACATTCATTCTAATAATTATAATGAAATAAGTTAATTAATGAGAATTTCTTTTTTCTCATCTTTTCCAAATCCTAATAATAATAATAATAGTAATAGTAATAATAATAATAATAATAATAATAATAATAATAATAATAAAAATAATAATAATAATAATAATAATAATAATAATAATAATAATAATAATAATAATAATAATAATAATAATAATGTTAGGAAGACACTTACATTATGGGAAAAATTTCTTATTGTTAATTAAATTGGAGTCCTTCAAATATTACTACAACACACACACACACACACACACACACTCACACACACACACACACACACACACACACACACACACACACACACACACACACACACACACACACACACACACTCACTCACTCACTCACTCACTCACACACACACACACACACACACACACACACACACACACACACACACACACTCACACACACACACACATACACACTCACACACACACACACACACACACACACACACCTATATGGAAGGAGTTTGTTTGTTTCGTGGCATAGACTGAAGGAATCACATATACACACTCTCTCTCTCTCTCTCTCTCAAACACACACATGTTCCTCTTAGTGTGTGTGTGTGTGTGTGTGTGTTCCTTCCTATCTGCCTGTGTATGTGTATGTATGTATGTATGTATGTGTGTGTATGTGTGTGTGTGTTTGTGTGTTCCTTCCTATCTGCCTGTGTATGTGTGTGTGTGTGTGTGTGTATGTATGTATGAATGTGTGTGTGTGTGTGTTCCTTCCTATCTGCCTGTGTATGTATGTGTGTATGTGTGTTACTAAGGATGGTACAGTATAGTATTGGTAAATCCGGAGTAACCGATTCCTCTAAACACTTCCAGGCAACAGGGACACCTATCTATTTGTCTACCTGGTCCTGTTGTTTCCTGGCATACTTTGGAGGAATCAAGGCACTCCAATGTACAGTTGCCAAAAAAGGTATTGCGACAACTATTGATACAACATTAAATATATTAATGTCCGTAGTTGTTTGTTTGTAGGGATTATAAGTATGTATTACAGAAGGATATGTATATTTCCTTCTGTTATACATGTTTATAAGTATGTATTACAGAAGGATATGTATATTTCCTTCTGTTATACATGTTTATAAGTATGTATTACAGAAGGATATGTATATTTCCTTCTGTTATACATGTTTATAAGTATGTATTACAGAAGGATATGTATATTTCCTTCTGTTATACATGTTTATAAGTATGTATTACAGAAGGATATGTATATTTCCTTCTGTTATACATGTTTATAAGTATGTATTACAGAAGGATATGTATATTTCCTTCTGTTATACATGTTTATAAGTATGTATTACAGAAGGATATGTATATTTCCTTCTGTTATACATGTTTATAAGTATGTATTACAGAAGGATATGTATATTTCCTTCTGTTATACATGTTTATGAGTATGTATTACAGAAGGATATGTATATTTCCTTCAGTTATGCATGTTTATAAGTATGTATTACAGAAGGATATGTATATTTCCTTCTGTTATACATGTTTATAAGTATGTATTACAGAAGGATATGTATATTTCCTTCTGTTATACATGTTTATAAGTATGTATTACAGAAGGATATGTATATTTCCTTCTGTTATACATGTTTATAAGTATGTATTACAGAAGGATATGTATATTTCCTTCTGTTATACATGTTTATAAGTATGTATTACAGAAGGATATGTATATTTCCTTCTGTTACACATGTTTATAAGTATGTATTACAGAAGGATATGTATATTTCCTTCTGTTATATATGTTTATAAGTATGTATTACAGAAGGATATGTATATTTCCTTCTGTTATATATGTTTATAAGTATGTATTACAGAAGGATATGTATATTTCCTTCTTTTATACATGTTTATAAGTATGTATTACAGAAGGATATGTATATTTCCTTCTGTTATACATGTTTATAAGTATGTATTACAGAAGGATATGTATATTTCCTTCTGTTATACATGTTTATAGTCCATACAAATAGTTGTGGATATTACTAGGGTTAAAGTTCTATCAAGATTTGTCACAATACCTTTTTTGGCAACTGTACCAATAATATACATGTACTTACTATCCCTTTACACTTACAAAAACAACAACACATTTAAGAGGAGGGTATAATTCTGACATTTATACAGATCATGAATCCTCCAAACTATTCCAGGCAACAGGATACCCTTATATTTCTTCATCTGGGTGTGTTTGTTTCCTGGCATACTTTGGAGGAATCAAGGCACTCCAATCTATCAAAAGTTTACTCTCCATTTAAACCATTCATAAATCACAGTGTTGATAATGGTGCCTCGCTTTTTATTTTTTTTTTGACACTAAAACATAGCACCTATTTATTGGGATTCAGTGAAAAAATATACCTAAGGAAAACTACTTACTACATACTAATATTTGGCCCGTAAAATAATTGAGCTGCTAACATATTATAGATTGGCTTATGGGGTGTGTGTGTGTGTGTGGGAATAGGGGGACAGGCTTGCTTTGGGGGTGGGGGGTGCAGGAGTAGGGGGACAGGTTAGAGGGGTGTGGGAATAGGGGGACAGGCTTTCTACCCACCCCAAGCTTGTCCCCCTATTCCCGCACCCCCTCCCAGTCCCCCACCAAGCCTGTCCCCTAATTTCCCTTATACACAAGAGGCAAAAAGACACTTTAAAACAGTATTGCCAAGTTAAATAGTAATTGGTAACAGTGTTTGCCCGTCGTCTTTTGCTTCTCGTGTGGAAGGGGGTTTAGTTGTATGTATTGTACAGTCGGCTCCACTGCCATGTTTTCAGTGCTTACTTTCCCAGATGTGAACTACAAACTTTGGTCCGAGACACACATCCACCTATAGGGAAGGAGCTTGTTTCGTGGCATTGTCAGGAGGAATCAGAAGCCTCCAATTCTCATACACGAACACAGACTAATAACAGACTAATAATAATGTGTATGTAATAAGAGAGAGTTGGTAATAGTAGTTGTAAGATTTGTAAATTGAGTCAAACCAATAATAATCTGAATATACAGTATGTGTGTATATACACACAGTATGTGTGTATATACACACAGTTTGTGTGTGTATACTGTATGGTTCTCACAGCAGTGGAGTCGGTTGTATGTGGGGGAGTTAGTTGGAGTAGCCTACTGTATAAATTAGGTAGATTTAGTTGTATGTATGTATGTACAGTATATGGGTTGGTTGTATGTTTATGTATGGGTTGGTTGTATGTATGTATGTATTATCTGGGCAAGAATGAATGAGCAGTATAGTGTATAGTTAAGGGTTGACCTAGTGAGTGAGTAATACACAGGTTGTATAAATACATTACACGTTATCATACATGTTAGTCCTACATGTATGTTTCCTGCCTCTCAAAGGGTTGGGGGGGGTTAGGGGGGTGTGGGAGTAGGGGGACAGGCTAGAGGGGTGTGGGAATAAGGGGACAGGCTTGGGGGAGTTTTGGGGGGTGCAGGAGTAGGGGGATATGCTTGTGGGGGATTTTAGGGGGGTACAGGAATAGGGGACAGGCTTTCTACCCACCCCAACACTGTCCCCCTCTCCCAGTCCACCCCCAAGCCTGTCCCCTACTCCCGCACCCCCATAAGTAAAGTAAAGTGATAAATTTATTGATAAAGTACTGTATATTGGAACATAATTATGGTATTTAAGAACAATTAATTCATGGTACTTTATGAGATGGTGTGGTACTGGTGATACAAAGATGAACAAAATAGTCATCGTACCAAACAGTACTATGCCATCGTATACACCACCACGGATGTTCTTGAATATGCCCCATGGATTGTACTACCATTATTATTTTGAAGTTTATTGATATTCTAGAATTCTGTTCCAGGGGGTGGGGGAGGTGGAGGGGGAGGGGGAGGCGGGGGCGGTCGGAGGGGGAAGGAGAGGGAACGGCAGGATGGGGGAGGGGGTTGGGGTAAATGGCCAACTGACACCCCAGGGGGAGGAGGAGGGGGGAGGGGTTCAGATACTCCTGGTGGGGGGGGAAGAGATCCGGGTATTCCTGGTGGGGGTCCGGACATTCCCGGAGGGGGTACAGATATTCCCGGAAGAGGTGGGGGTATGGATATTCCCGGAAGAGGTGGAGGTATGGATATTCCCGGTGGAGGGGGTCCGGATATTCCTGGAGGGGGTCCGGATATTCCTGGTGGAGGTATAGATATTCCCGGTGGAGGTATAGATATTCCAGGTGGAGGGGGGGGTCCAGATATTCCAGGAGGGGGTATGGGCAGAGGTGGTAGGGGAGGGGGAGGGGCAGGAAACCCGTTGGGCTACAAATGCATGGGTGGCGCCTGTGAAGAGAACATAGATCCACCACCACCAACACCACCAACACCACCATTCATTACCATCATCATACCAAGACGATTATTACTATTATTATTATTATTACCACTTTGCCAGGGACCAGGACTCATTATTCTTGGATCAAACATGTGTTGGTGTTGATGTTGGTGTTGTTGTTGTTGTTGGTGTCTTGGTGGTGGAGGTCCCATAAAACCACCACAGTCGCCATCATTATTATTATTATTGTTATTGTTACCCATATAACCACTACCATTATGGGAGTTATTGTTACCCATTTGGTTCATAGGTGGAGGAGGAGGTCCAGCCAACATTCTGGGGTCTTGTCTACCATTATTTCCACCGTTGGCAAAGTGGGGTGGATGGTCAAAATTAGCCAACATATTATTCACATTATCCATAAAGTTCTGAGGCGGATTTCCCATGAAGTTTGGTGGTGGTTGTTGTTGTTGTTGTTGTTGTGGGTTAAAGTTCTGCTGATTACCAATAAAGTTTGCTTGATGTTGTGGGTTAAAGTTTGGATGGAAGTTCTTATTAGGAGGAGGAGGTCCCTGATTGAAGCTCTGATTAAATCCCTGACTAAAAACATGATCTCCTCCCTGATTATTACTGTTATGGAAGTTGTGATTGCCTCCAAGACCATTTTCCTGTAAGGGTACAAGGCTGTTCTGATGGCCATTGAAATCCATACTCAGATTTCCACCAGCCTTGTAATTTCTATCGCCTCTGCCATTTTCCATCATCATCTGTTGTTCTTGTGGTGATGGTCGTGAATCTACATAGGCCTGAGTTATTCGTGGATCCAGGGTGTTGGAACATATCTCACTGGGGGGGTTGTTGTTATTGTTGTTGTTGTTGTTAGGTCTTGGCATGGCAATCCTTGGGTCCAATTGAGTACTTGTGTTAATCTGTGAGGTTCTGGATTCATTTATTATGGTATCATTCCTGGGATCGTTTGTGTGTTCGGTCCGGCTGTACTTGCGTTCCATTCTGGGATCCGGGCGTTCGTTTCTGGGATCCTTTCGCTCGCTCCTCGGGTCTCTGGGGTCCAAACGTTCATTTCTGTGTTCTGTGTGTTCATCGTTTGTGTCACTTAACTTCACCTTCAACTTGGCATCTAACTCAGCCAGCTTAGACTCAGCAAGGACAGATCTTGGGTCTGACAGGAGAGAAGGATCTTGGGGTGAGTGACGGGGACTGTGTGTCTGCTGTTGTTGTTGTTGTGTTCGCATGTCAATATCTCCGGTGGTGTGGAAACCCTTGTTCAGGAAATGCCGGAGATCGATGTCCGCCTTCCGGAGATCTACGTCGGGTTGGCGGAGATCGACGTCCGAGAGAGAGAGTGAAGCAGCATCAGAAGGTGTTGACCTACTGGATGATGGTGGTGATGGTGGTGACACAACACATAGTGGAGTTGATGGTGGTGAAGGAGTGACTTGAGGTGAGGGATGTATAACAGGTTCAAGTCTAGTAATAAAGTCTTCTTCTACATGTGGTGCTAAGAGTCGTGCTAACTGTTCCCTCACTCCGCTCACATCACCATTGCGGCCCAATTGACGGAGCAGGTCCTCAGGAGGGGTGTTGGGGGCAGGGTCAAGGCAGGTCAGTACCAGAGACACAACACGTGGATGGTCGAGGCGGTCGTACAACAATCTCTCCTTCTGTGAACAAACGGTGAAAAACTCGGGTGATGCTGCAGCACTCTTACTGTTAATCACATGTTGCAGAAACTCCAGATGTTGTTCATGGCTGTTGTTATTATCCTTTTCTTGTTTCTTGATGGGTGGAGATCTTGACTTTTGGTTTTGACACACTGTTTCTTGTTCATGGGTTGGTGTGTCTTTGGGTGGGGTGCGGCGTTGGGTCCTCGGGTCTCTGGGGTCCCGAGGGTTACGTGGGTCCCGAGTATCTCCGGCTGCTCTGGGGTTGCGATCAATCCTGGGGTCTCGTATGATTCTTGGATCTCTGGGGTCGTGTGGGGGAGATTTCTTTGGTTGCGTCGGTATACTGTCGGGGTCAGTACGTGGTCGTTTACCCGGTGGAGTACCACGGCCGGTAATATCGTCTTCAGTGGCCTGGGGTGGACGTTTCCTTGGTTCCTGTGGTGCTGCCCACTGGGACAACATCCGACGTGGAACTCCAACCGTCACCATCATCTCTATTAACTGAGTACGGAGTGGTTGGGTGTTAGCACGACGTAATAGACGGAACAGATTACGTTGTAGTGTCTTGTGTAGAGAACGAACATTATGGTCAAAGAGTGTGGGTGGTGGTGCCTGGATCTGTAGTTGAAGCATATTAGTGACTGGAGTCCACATGTCTGGTTTATAACAAGCCACTGTAATGAGAGATCTTACTGCCACTAAGTAAGCTGAACCACCAACATATGGTGTGTTTACCAAATTAGTTAGTGCATCAATACCTTTCTTTACCATTGCTGGAGCAGCCTTTACCAAGATGTGACATTTTGGTGTGTCGGCTATAAGATGTGCTACAACTGCTGCTTCCAAGAATCTAACCACATGTACTGTGATGCCTTCATTCTCAGCAAGAGGCAACATATGTAGTAGATGATCAGCCACACCACTCACAGCAGGCCAGGCATTAGTGAATGTAGCCTCATCCAGCTGGGCACTCCCTACAAGTTGTAACGCATGACGATAAATGTTGGTGAAGACTCGTACTGTTCTCTTGACGACGGCTTTGTCAGGATCATCTAACAACTCCTTCATCCCAGACACCAGCCCGGGGGAACTTAACATTGCTGCATACTCCATCACCATAACTGTTTAAGATAACAAAATATTACAATTAATATATATATAACACATATTATACATCACATTTAGTATATACTGTATATAACACATATTATACATCACATTTAGTATACTGTATATATAACACATATTATACATCACATTTAGTATATATATAACACATATTATACATCACATTTAGTATATATATAACACATATTATACATCACATTTAGTATATATATAACACATATTATACATCACATTTAGTATATATATATATAACACATATTATACATCACATTTAGTATATACTGTATATAACACATATTATACATCAATTTATAAACATAATGTACTGTTGGCCACATGAATTCTTACACAGTGTATTATTTTGTAAAGAGAGGTCATTCATTATTGTGGAAGTACTGCAATGAATGGTCTACCAAGTGACTCAGTGATTACCAAAACAACAAACATAATAATAATAATAATAATAATAATAATAAAAATAATAATAATAATAATAATAATAAAAATAATAATAATGATAAAAATAATAATAATAATAATAATGATAAAAATAATAATAATAATAATAATGATAAAAATAATAATAATAATAATAATAATAATAATAATAATAATGTTGTATTACAGTTACATAGTCTGAAAACAACAACAATGTGTACCAATTTTTGTAGCCAATAGTACAAATAGTAAAAAGTATTGATCACATAATTAGTACTGTACTTACATACTATTTTTAGTACTATTATCAACACGTACAAAATATAAAAGTTAATTGTATTCTAGTGGCAGAACTTTTGATCATGACTGTATATATGCATTATATTACAAACAAGAAAAGTAGACACACATACAGACAGACAAATAAAAAATAAAGGCCTCGTTTAGATTCCTACATAAAATTAAATATTGTACACACATTCTAAATATCTTATAATGTTTATATGTACAGTTACGGCCATAATTAGTGACTACAGAACCTTGTAATTATCTAACATTAAATTAAGGAGGTGCGGGAATAGGGGGACAGGCTTGGGGGGGGGGGTTAAGGGGGTTTTGGTGGGTGTGGGAATAGGGGGACAGGCTTGGGGAAGTTAGGGAAGGTGCGGGAATAGGGGATAGCAGGCTTTCTACCCCCTCCCAAGCCTGTCCCCATATTCCCACACACCCCAAGCCTGTCCCCTACTCCCACACACCCCCCTAACCATTTTCAACTCTTTTATCTTGTCTCATACTCGCTGATTGATTGATTGATTGATATTAGACGTCGCAAACTGGAGCTCTATGAACCCTCCAAATAATCCAGGCCACAGAACGCTTCAGTGTTTCTAATAGGGAATCTGTTGTTGCCTGGAGTAGTTTGGAGGGTTCATAGAGCTCCAGTAAGGGTGTGTGTGTGTGTGTGTGTTGTTGCCTGGAGTAGTTTGGAGAATTCATAGAGCTCCAGTAAGGGCCCTCAATTTTTTTTTTAAACTACGGGTGTTACTAAGCACGAAGGGAAATAACAGATGTAAACAAAAGAAAGTTGGAGAAGTGAAATCCCTTTTTTTTTACGACAATCAAGAATACTGAGGAGGTATTTGTGTCCCCCCCCCCCTCCTACCCCAGAGAGAGAGAGAGAGAGGAAGGGAGAGAGAAGGAAGAGAGAGAGGAAGGAAGGGAGAGAGAGGAAGGGAGAGACAGAGGAAGGGAGAGACAGAGGAAGGGAGAGACAGAGGAAGGGAGAGAGAGAGAGAGAGAGGAAGGGAGATAGAGAGAGGAAGGAAGGGAGAGAGAGAGAGAGAGAGATAGAGAGAGAGAGAGAGATAGAGAGAGAGGAAGGGAGGGAGAGAGAGAGAGGCTAAGCTTAAAAGGGCAGTGCAAGTAAACTTAGAAAAGAGAGAGTGAGAGAGAAAGAGAGAGAGCTAAGCTTGTATTGATCACCTCTCTCTCCACACACACACACACACACACAGCTGCCAAATTCACGACAAATGTCATTATACACTCCGTCAACAATGCCTTCCACTTCACTCATGATAGATATGACAAGGTTATAGGTATATAATCTATGTTACACGCCATTCCTATAAGGGGGTACGCGAATAGGAGACAGGCTTGGGGGTGTTTGGGGGGATGCGGGAATAAGGGACATGCTTGGGGGGGTGTTTGGGAATAGGGGACAGGCTTGGGGGGTGTTTGGGGGGATGCGGGAATAGGGGACAGGCTTGGGGGTGTTTGGGGTGTGTGGGAATAAGGGACAGGCTTGGGGGGTGTTTGTGGGGATGCGGGTGTAGGGAGACAGGCTTAGGGGGCGGGGGGTTAAGGGGACAGGCTTTCTACCTACCCCCCACCACCACACCAAGCCTGTCTCCCCTATTCACGCACCCCCCAATCTCCCCCCCCAAGCCTGTCCCCTACTCCCACACCCCCTAAATATATCTGGGAAGGTTAGGTATATAATCTACGTTGTACGCCATTCCTATATTCCTCTCGTACGTAGCCTAATCTTTCAGTGTATGAATAATGAACATAATTATATACATGTACTATATGATCACCAGCTAGTACACCTAAATATATGTCTGTTAATTAAAGGATATATAAAGCGACATATATAACACTATATATTTAATGTTGTATCAATAGTTGTCGCAATACGTACGTACCTCTTTTTGGCAACTGTACACCACACATCGTTTTAGTTTGGTAAGGTTCATCTACAATCACATATTTACGTGTTTCATTTCCAAAAAAAAAAAAAAAAAAAAAAAAAAAAAAAAAATACACACACACACACAGTATCTATATTTACAAAATCTATCTTGCAGTTCAATCATTGCTGCGAATTTCTGCATCATTTTTAAGGGGGTGTGGGAGTAGGGGACAGGCTAGGGAGGAGGGTTAGAGGGTGCGGGAATAAGGGACAGGCTTTCTACCCACCCCAAGCCTGTCCCCCTATTCCCGCACCCCCAAATCCCCCCCAAGCCTGTCCCCTTACTCCCGCACCTCTAAATCCCCCCCAAGCCTGTCTCCCTATTCCCGCATCCCCCCAAAATCCCAAAGCCTGTCCCCTACTCCCGCACCCCTAAATCCACCCCCAAGCCTGTCCCCTATTCCCGCAACCCCTCAATCTCCACATCCGTCCAATAATCTTTTTTTTATAGTCAGAATATCTTTTACACGATCAAGTTTCTTTGTTTTGACAGGCAAGAGGTGAGTGAAGTTCAACGCGCCTCTTCGCTCACATCCACCACTTACAGCTGTCAACATAAATCTCCTCCCAGGTTGAGGCCCTTCGAAATCAATATTCTAAACAATTATCCATTCACATGTCAAAGGTGTTTTACTGTAAAGCCAATACTTTCATATAACACTTTCAATAGGTTTGGTTTGATTTCATATTCCTTTTGAGTTAGGTTGAGGCCCTTCAATCAAATGTATCTTCGAAATCAATATTCTAAACAATTATCCATTCACATGTCAAAGGTGTTTTACTGTAAAGCCAATACTCATTTCATATAACACTTTCAATAGGTTTGGTTTGATTTCATATTCCTTTTGAGTTATACCTACGCAGCAGTCTAGAAGCTATATAAAATATATATATATACCTTTCTTACATTTGACGTGTTCGGTAATTACAGGTTTTCAAAGTGTCTCGGAGGAATATAATAAATATGCGTGTATTTTAACAACCATAGATATTTATAATATTTACACGGGGTTGTTTAGCTCTACGTACAATACAATACTTTAACTTCACGTTATTGTACATACATGTAAACAACTGCGCATGAATTCGCATGTTGTTTTTTTTATTACAAGAGTACAATTTGTAAGGTAACCTAGCTATAGTCTCTTCAAAATGTGTTCCACTAGCCTCTATCTATCTAGCTATTTCTATCTGTCTATCTATCGCTATTTCTATCTATCTAAACATAAGAGGCCTAAAGAAACACAAATTTTGAACAGACTCACAAAGAGTAATTTATGTAACTGCTACGTCAGTAAAATTTGAGTGTATGTTGTGTTAGGGTTGTTTCATAAATATATAAACTATAGTATATACATATACGACATTATCGATCAAGTGGAACATAACTTACATTAGTACAAACAAACAAACAAACAAAACAACACACACAGAAGAAAATTGAACGAAAGGAAGGGTACAATCGTGATAAACCCAAACCTACACGCTAAAGTTGGCAGCACTGACAACTGACGCACCTAACTCCCTCCCTCTCCCTCCCTCCCTTATACTTGCTACTCCCAGGAGACCACACGTCCTCTGTAAACCCCCCCTCCCCCTTACTCCCTCCCTCCCTGACCCCACTCACTCTCTCACAATCCCCCCCACACCTTTACCTTCACCTTCCCTCCGGATCTGGACTCTCCCTTTCTCCCTTCTATGCAGCCCTCAACATATATAATAAACTCGTCCATGTCTCTACCTTTCATGCAGCCCTCAACATATATAATAAACTCGTTCATGTCTCTCCCTTTCTCCCTTCTATGCAGCCCCTAACATAATAAACTCGTACGTAGCTTACAAACCAATACTTATTACATATTATCACTGTTCTGTTTAACACAATCTGCATCCCATATCTCTCTCCTAACCTCCTTTTCACTTTAATCCTACTAGTTCTTATCTACTACGTACAGTATGCTAATAAAGCTTCCTTTCATCACATGCCTTGCCCATCATCCCCTTAGTGTTGCAACATTTCCCGTTTCTACCCAAGCCAGGCTCTACAGTACCTCGCTTCTCAAATCTCTCCCCCCACCCCTTCCACTCCCAGGCCCCCACACCTCTCTCCCTCCCTCTCCCTCCCCCCACACCTCTCTCTCCCTCCCCCCTCTCTCTCTCTCTCACTCACTCTCCCGCCAACTCTCCCTTTTCCCTCTTTGTCCCTCAACTCTCCACTATACCATGGTCAACAACACGTGTTCCCTAAATGTATCCCTGCTATAGTGGTGCTATTATTTCTATTCATTAAGGACCCTATGATCGTGTATGAGAATTGGAGGCTTCTGATTCCTACAATCTATACCACGAAACATACTACAGTACTTATATGTATACTTTCATATAAGTAGTGTTTTGTGGCAAGATTTGAAGGACTCGTTTACCTCCAATTTTCTGACTACATCACAAGGTTCCTTAAATTTTATACTTCAAACTTGAATAACATTTTGGATTAATCTAACATTATGGCTGACATGTATTATAATTTATCGACCCATTTCAGCTTTTTTTTATATGAAAACGAAGGTTAATCTTACTTACAGTATTCCTTACCACTATATCCAAAACTGTCAAAGAGAGATTATTAACACACAAACACACACTGTACTGAAATTTGGTATATGCACTGAGTTACCTACCTTCCTTGTTATCAATTAATTTTAAGTAATTATTTTCATTTCACGAGTTACTTGAAGGCACAGTATAAATATGGATGGTTTGATTGACTGATTTTAGGTGCCACAACAGCGAGGTCGTATAGCGTCAGAAAAATGTGACACAAATTGATTGATTGATATTAGGCGCCGTAACATCGAGGTCAAATAGCGCCAGAATACGGTGATAGAGAGGTGAGACAGCAAGCAGGAAGGTATCAAAAGGTTACACAACAATTGAACAACAAACCTAATATTGATGTTGGTTGTATTTCAGTTACGTATAGTTCTAGTCTAACACATTCCCTATACAGTACATACAAGTGTTTACCATTCACCAGGTCACCTAAATTCACCTTCCCACTACCATACTACTGTCTCCTCCATCACTTTCCCACTACCATACCATAATCATTTCTCCACCATCACTTTCCCACTACCATACTACTGTCTCCTCCATCACCTTCCCACTACCATAATAATGTCTCCTCCATCGCCTTTCCCATACCATATATATTATTCTCATTATATTACGTAAAACTTTCACACACACATTCCCCTCACATCCACTACAGTACTTTCCCCTCTAACACACACACACACAGTACAATACAACCTACATACACTCCTTATAATTACTTCACTCAGATACAACCTTCCGACAATTTTTTTTTTCTTGAATCTTCACACACCACAAAGTAAACAAATGATTATCAGAGCTTCGATAATATTTGGGCAGCTAATATTATATGACATTTGTCTTCGGTATCATAATAATACTTGTTGGTGTTTAGTATTAAAAAAATAAATAAATCAGCCTTCATATTCAGGAAATACTATTATGTGCAGCATTAAATTTGATCATTATTACGATCATTGTATAGTTTTTTTAGTAGCCATTTTCACCCAGTCATTAATTAGTTTCCTTCGTTCGGATGCTTACAAACCACAACGCGATTCATTTTGATTGATGGATATTAGGCCCCGCAACATCGAGGTCCCATAGCGCCAGAAAAAAAAAGGTGATAGAGAGGTGTGACAGCAAACCACAACGCGAGCAAATTGATATCGGCCCAAGGAGACAAACTTAGGGAAAACTCCTGACAAAGCTAACAGGTTGTGGTTATGGGAACTGGGAAGGGAGGAAAGAAGGGGCTCTTTTTTTGTTTGGGATTTGTTTCGTTTACAGGTTTTGGAGGACACATTATACCCACATGACTTCACAATTATAACTAGTATGTATTTCACCATAGCCTATTCACTCCAAGGTCGCTAGGATTGGTAGAGCTATTTTACGTAATTATAAGCAATTACTAAAACGACATATCACGTGTGTAACATACTCCTCTTGTCTGATATATAGTGACATGTATAAATCCACTGTCTTATGTAGTGTGTGTGTATGTGTGTGTCCTCTTGTCTGGTGTGTGTGTGTGTGTGTATAAGGTGTCGACATCTAGTGGGGCAGAAGAGAACCTACGTTACCAATATCACTACGAAACTCCACTGTCTCATTTCTTTTTCACTGTCTCATCTAGTTTGACTCCCAATAATCTCGAAGCCTCATAAGATTCACGTACCTACTGATACCCTACAATCCCGAGGTTGATAATTTATATAACCATTTAATATAACTAGCCTGAACAGTGGTAGGCTTACTGTACCTTAATACAAAAACAAATTCTAAAACAATCAAACAAAATAAAGTTACAAAGCTATTATCCGTGTTAGGAATACGAAACAATACATGACGAAAACTACAATACTGAGTTAAGTTATTATAGTCTCCATATAGCCTAGTAGAGTAGTAGATGACAATGGAGGTAGTTACTAGTTTCCATATAGCCTAGTAGAGTAGTAGGTGACAATGGAGGTAGTTACAATATAAAGTCT
Source organism: Petrolisthes manimaculis (assembly GCA_034508575.1). Classification (NCBI taxonomy): domain Eukaryota; kingdom Metazoa; phylum Arthropoda; class Malacostraca; order Decapoda; family Porcellanidae; genus Petrolisthes; species Petrolisthes manimaculis. Next base: position 60,044 of record JAWZYT010000973.1, on the reverse strand, counting down.
GTTCAAAATTTGTTCCACTAGCCTCCATCTATCTAGCTATTTCA
>JAWZYT010000973.1:17500-55000 GCA_034508575.1 Petrolisthes manimaculis | reverse complement strand
GGTGTCCAATATCAATGAGAAACAAGACACACACACACAACGAAATTTACGAATAAATAAAATGTCCACAACGTAACACCAATACATATAACACAACGAACGTAACACCATTGTATACATCTGATAACAAAACGAACTTAACACTAACTGAATTATAACAACAAACGAACGAACCCTTGTATAAATAAATGTCAACAAAAGAACGTAACAGGAAATATTATGTATACAACGAACATAAACAAAACTATATGACTATTCTTGACAAACTACAAACAAATAAACACTACAAATTACGTAAACAAAACTATGACTATTCTTGACAAACTACAAACATTATATTACGTAAACAAAACTATATGACTATTCTTGACAAACTACAAATACTATTACGTAAACAAAACTATGACTATTCTGACAAACTACAAACAAATAAACACTACAAATTACGTAAACAAAACTATGACTATTCTTGACAAACTACAAACAAACAATATTATGTAAACAAAACTATGACTATTCTTGACAAACACTCACGCAAACAAAACTACCACTATCCTTGACAAACCAAACACTATCACCATCCTTTACAAACCACAAACACTTATCACGCAATCAAAACTTATCACTTTCCCTGACAAACAACCGACAAACACACACACACACACACACCACCACTACTTTTTTTTTTTTTACCACTACGAGTTGATTCCAGTAGTTGGTATTGGTTTGTAAGCACACAAACGAAAGAATGTTAGCCTTTTAAATGACTTATGGGTGAATTATTTAATGAATTTGGTGAATAAACTATAGTGATTATATATAATTATTATTATTAAATGACTTATGAGTGAATTACTTAATGAATTTGGTGAGTAAACTAGGCAATTATTATTATTATTATTAAACTATACAGTGATCATCATTATCTAACTGTTGGATAGATTTTGTGAATGTGGATACTCAGCTTTTGGAAAATAATGAAGCCTTACAAGTGTGGTTGGTTGGTTGGGAAGCTAACAAACCAATACCACTGTGGAATCAACCCTAATATAATGAAGCCTTATAAGTGTGGTTGGTTGGTTGGGAAGCTAACAAACCAATACCACTGTCGAATCAACCCTAATATAATGAAGCCTTACAAGTGTGGTTGGTTGGTTGGGAAGCTAACCAACCAATACCACTGTGGAATCAACCCATCTCAAACCTACTGTATATTCCTATCACAAAAACTTCAAACACGAAACTCAACACCACAAAATCTATATTGACCAAACTACTGTATTTGTGCTTTTGTTTGTATAATAAAGATGGTGAATGAAACCCCGTAAGCTTTTACTGTCTATAAGCTTGTACTCTATATAATTTATAAGCTTGTACTGTATTTTATAAGCTTTGTACTGTATTTTATAAGCTTTGTACTGCATTTATAAGCTTGTATTGTATATAGTAATTATATATATAGTTTACAGTATGTTTATTTATATCAAGTTAACTTCAATGTTTACTAACTAACGTATCAACAACATTAACAAGTGAAGTGAAATATTAAATTAAGCGAAGCGCAGTTAGTTTAATAAGTCGAAAAATGCGTATCTTTCTTTGTACCGGATATGTGTAAGAACTGTAAGCCATGATACGATATGGAATTATTCATATCAAATTACATTGACAATATGGCACGGTTGAAAATGTCAGAGAGAGAGAGAGAGAGAGAGAGAGAGAGAGGGAGGGGGGGGGGGACAGAGTAGAGAGCGTGAGGGTACCAAAAGGCAATAGAGGACTGGGGGGTAGAAAGGAGTGGGGGTAGTAGTGGTTTTCAGCCAATGGGAAGAAGGTATCCATAGAGATGCTGCCTCCCTGCCTGCCAGAGGTTAAATAAGACATACAAACAGATACGATTAATTAAAATGTATATAACCAACACTTGATTATACACACACACACACACTACCTACACAAACAGTACTCTTATTACACACGTGTATGTACAGTACATAATGAACCAAACAAGAAATGTACTACACAAAGAACCAAACTACTTTTACTACAGACTACAGTAGAGTATGTACACAAAGAACCGAACAGTAATGTACTACACAAGAGTATGTACACAAAGAACCAAACAGTAATGTACTACACAAGAGTATGTACACAAAGAACCAAACAGAATGTACACTAGATTTTGTACACAGAACCAAACAGTAATTTATTAGAAGAGTACCGTATGTACACAAAGAACCAAACAGAATGTACTACACAAGAGTATGTACACAAAGAACCTAAAAGTAATGTACTACAAGTATGTACACACAACCAAATAGAAATGTACTACAGTAGTATGTACACAAAGAACCAAATAGAGAAGTACTACACAAAGAAGCACACAGCAGTACTACCAAGCATGCAAAAGTTATGTACAGTCACGTTCAATAATCATAATTAATTATGGAGGAATTTATTTTGTGTTGGTAAACCTGGAGCAACTGAATCCTCCAAACAAACAAATTATTCCAAGCAACAACAACAACAACAGAACACCATTATTATTTGTGTTCATCTGTGTGTCCTATTTCCTGACATATATATATATATATTTAAATATACTTTGGAGGAATCAATGCACTCCTATGTAACAAAAGTGAATTACCTACCTACCACATTTTTTATTATTTTTAACACCTTCAAATTAAACTGCCTATAGATGAATTTGTGAACTATATATAATCGTTATCTCTAATAAAATTTAACTCACGTGGTTCATTTACATTCACAAGACAGACAGACAGGACTTTTGATCATGACTGTACACAATTAACAACCCATCTACCCTACCACACAACAGGACTTTTGACCACGACTGTACACAAAGAACCACCCACCCAGTCTGTTCGTCTCTAAACTACCACACAAACAGGACTTTTGATTGTGACTGTACACAAATAAAAACCTCCCATCTAAACTACCACACAAACAGGACTTTTGATAGTGACTGTATACGTCCACAGGAAAGTAATTTTGATAGTGACTGTACACACAAAGAAACTCCATCTAAACTACCACACAAACAAGACTTTTGATGGTGACTGTACACAAAGAAACTCCATCTACACTACCACACAAACAAGACTTTTGATTGTGACTGTACACAAAGAAACTCCATCTAAACTTTTGATTGTGACTGTACAGAACAGAGTGAAAGTGCAAGATTGGTACAAAGAAAGAAAGGAAGGAAGGACACGTAAGAAAGAATTAGAGATTTGGCACGACTACCAACCTATTTCCTGGCAGGTACAGTACTATAAAGAGTAGAGAAGGAAAGGAGGAGGAAAAGATGGAAAGGAAAAGGGGAGGAGAAAGATAGGAAGAAAAGGTGGATAGGGAAAGGGAGATAAGATGGGAAGGAAAGGGAGAGGAGAAAGATAGGAAGAAAATGTGGATAGGGAAAGGGAGATGAGATGGGAAGGAAAGGGGTGTAAAGATAGGAAGAAAATGTAGATAAGAAAAGGGAGATAAGGTTAGGAAGGAAAGGTGGATGTGAAGATGGGACGAAAAGGGAGATGAGAAAGAAGGGAAGGAATGTAAGGAACCCTTTGTTGTATCTTGTATGTATGTATGTAGTCAGAAAATTGTGAGTTAAACGAGTCCTTCGAAAATTGTCACGAAACACACACACACACACCTATATGGAGGGAGTTTCGTGTGTGGCATAGTCAGGAGGAATCAGAAGCCTCCAATTCACATACACGATCACAGTCATGTATTGAAACTATATTATTATCATCATCATATAGATAATGTCCTCAATAATCTAACCCTAATCTCTCCTTCATGTCATAATAATGCGCAATAATAATGACTTAACTCGTACCAACATTGCATGAGGTGAGTGAGTCAGGATGCTACCAATAATATTATCAATATCTTGCAACGACTATATAACTACATAACTGAATCAATTTGTGGATCAAGGACAGCTCTAACTATTATTATAACCCTGTGAAGACGAGAACAAGAAGTGGAAAAGAGAACAAATAAAATAAAACATTGGTGAGACAGCAGGCACGATAAAATAATAAGAAATAAGAAAAGAAAATAAGAAAGAGGGGATGGATGGGACAGATAACACAATGAGAATGGTAAGATAAATGCCAGAAATGTAAGATAAAAGGGAGAAATGCAAGATAAAAGCGAGAAATGTAAGATAAATGCGATAAATATAATGTAATACCGTACACAAACGCAGGGTGTGGAGAGAGACAAGGCGAGAGAATATGAAGTAAGTGTAGAGAGGAATGGGGGGGATGGTGGTGGTGGTGGAGGGGGGGGTTGGTAGGTGAAGCGAAGTGAAGGGTGGTGGGGGGATGGGGGATTGTGGGGGGGGGGGAAGGGTGGGGGATTGGGGGGTAAGATCAAGGAGAATACCAGCTTGGGCGTGGGAGAGAAGGGCTGGGGGGGGGGGGGAGAGAAGGGCTGGGGGGGGAGGGAGAGAAAGGGGGGAGGAGGGCTGGGAGGGGAGATGGGGGTAAGGGGGGAGAGGAGGGGAAGAGAAGGGGAGGAAGCAGTAATTATGAAGAGGCTAGGAGAAATGTTTACCATGAAAACACATATTTATCTTCATCCATAAATATCTTCAAACTCCCAACATTCCTATATTGATGGTTAATAAAAAAAAAATATATAATAATCGACTGAAATAATTTAGGTAACGTGCGCAAACTTACGTATTATTTAAAATTTCTTTATGTATGTATGTATGTACAATCTAATATAAAAGATGATCGTATAAAATTCCCAAAAGCTTATTATTAATACAAGTCGCATGATTGGTCAAGAAAGAATGTGCAATGATTGTGAAATAAGTGTTGAACTAGAACATTCCCCAATATGGCCTTAGACATCTACACGGTGACTACTAAGACATCAAGACACCCAATCGGAAAAAACGCATCATCAACTATTTAAACGAATCAAGAACAATTAAACACCACTAACTTTTTCCCCCCAAGATAATATTATAACTAGTAACTTTCCACCATCACACACAACATATTTATCCCCACTTTACACCATATATAGCCTCTTCGAAGACTACGTAGACATCATGGTAGTCGTCGAGAGTGGGATGGACACGCAGCCAGTCAGCCACGGGTCCAGATCAGGGCTGCCAATAGCAAGACTTTAACCAAACAACAACAATAATAATAATAATCACATTTTTTGTAACAATCCAGAGACAGAATCAATGTAATAGAATCCTATATAAATAAATAAATATGGTACTGAGTTTTCACACCTGTAAAATACCCTAAAATAGTGATACTACCTTAAATAAACAGCATAAATAAATATGAACTTTCACAATCACGAACCATAATTATTTTTTACCTCAAAATTTCAATACAATAATAATAATAAATGACTCTACATGGATTAAATAATGACCTAGGCGTTGAACTAGACTAACTAAACGAGGCCAAACCTGACAAATGACGCCAAAATGAGGAGATAGAGTAGGGGGGAGGGGGGGGGAGCGTCGATTCTGTCTGTATGTATGTCACCAACACCCCTCCGGCCCCATCATACTTTACCTTAAAATAAATTGGGGTTAAATGGGAGGAAATAGGGTTCAAGTTGACTAGCCTATATTCAAATGTTGGTTTGATATAGGTATTAATCAACTCTTTAAATTGGGACGAGAGGAAATAAGAAATCTTGTGGAGCCTCCGTCCCACGCGACCTCTCCCTACGACAGCTGAGGTGGGAATGGCGGTCAGTGTTGCCAGTCACTTGCTAGCTTGCTCCCCCTTCACGAAATTTCCCCAAATGGTCAAACGTGCATTTTAGAATTTTCCCTCTTTTTTTGTTTACCTTAAATGAATTCCCTATAGTGAGTATATAGTAGTTGTTTATTTATCATCTATTAATTTTCCCTATTTTATTTCAATTATTCCCTGTTTACTCCTGTCGATGCTGGTTTATATACCTTCATTTCCCTATTTAGAATTTTCCCTCTTTTTTTTACCTTAAATGAATTCCCAATAGTGAGTATATAGTAGTCGTTTATTTACCATCTTTTTCCCTATTTTACGTCAATTATTCCCTGTTTACTCCTGACTATTCTGGTTTATTTACCCTCATATCCCTATTTACATCAATAATTCCCTATTTACTCCTAATAATCGCATATATATATGTACCATATTAATATCTCATCAGGTAGAAAATTTCCAGTTTACTCTTGGACAATCTTGGACAATCTTTATATAAATACCCCATAATTCCCCATATTTAAGTACAATTACCCCATATCTAGGGATAATTCACCATATATGGGAACATTGACTTAGCGGCGTGTGTAGAGACGGGGCCTGCCTATGATGACGTCACGCAAGGTTTCCCGCTTCACTCATCATTGTTCAATATCAATGACTTTCGTTCAATAACATCACATTCTCGCCTTATACGAGCAACATAAACTTACTTAACTAAATTACTAAATGTACTAAACTAAACTAAACATTATCCTACGACATTAGGCATCTCTATTACAAATATGAACTATGTCTCTAATAATTTCGTTCATTTATCTAAACTTTACACTCAACACTTCACCCAATAAACACATAATATACAACTCGATTCATAATGATAATATACCTTACTTTTGTTTATTATTGATACATGTTGGATGGATGGATGGAGGCTAGATGGAGTTTTATTTTTTTTTCTCACACACACAACAACTGTCTGTTTCTGTCTGTAATTGTCGAATATTTTCTTTTTGTACTGATTTAATATTACATCCACATCCCTACTATATGTTCCTACCAGCCTCTCAATATAATATACATCAGATTGATATTAAATAGATGCATATAGATATATTGTATACATGTTTTCTCCCATAAATATTAGGAAAATAATCATTAAAATGTTTCACACAATAGTTAGCACATATCACCTTCACTCCCACACAAAGTTTATTTCCCGCCTTTCTTTATTATGGTTAAACAAGGGGGGGGCGGGGGTAGGGGACAGACTTGGGGGGGGGGTGACTAGGGGGACAGGCTTGGGGAGTGCGGGGGTAATAAGGGGACAGGCTTGGGGGGGTGGGGGACTGGAAGGGTGCGGGAATAAGGGGACAGGCTTGGAGGGTGGGGGATAGAAAGCATGTCCCCTATTCCTACAACGCCCCTCCACCCCCCAATCAGATGTCACACCAGGTAGTGAAGATGTTAATACTTATCTCTGCTAAATATAAAGGGCAATGTCTCTTCCACTTAATAGTGAAGATGTTAATTAACACTTATCATGATGTCACACCGGGTAGTGAAGATGATAATACCTATATCTGCTAAATATAAAGGGCAATGTCTCTTCCAGTTAATAGTGAAGATGTTTTTTTTATTTTTGAAAATTTCAGAAAAGTTTTATTTTGGGGAGTGCTACTGATTCCTCCAAACCATATGAGTCCCTTACTCCCACACCTCGAGTAGTGGTTCTGTTTCGTGGCACAGTTTGGAGACATCATGCAGTACCCTTCTGATCCAACCAATGCAACATACATACATACATACATATCCAACCAGTGCAACCACAACATACATACATACATACATACATACATATCCAACCAGTGCAACCACAACATACATACATACATACATACATACATATCCAACCAGTGCAACCACAACATACATACATACATACATACATACATATCCAACCAGTGCAACCACAACATACATACATACATACATACATACATATCCAACCAGTGCAACCACAACATACATACATACATACATACATATCCAACCTGGCAGTGAAACCACAACATACATACATACATACATACATATCCAACCAGTGCAACCACAACATACATACATACATACATACATACATATCCAACCAGTGCAACCACAACATACATACATACATACATACATATCCAACCAGTGCAACCACAACATACATACATACATACATACATACATATCCAACCAGTGCAAACACAACAGCCATACATACATACATATTATATAATACACACACGTGACAGTTCAGGTGTGCCCCTTCCTTAGGTATAGACAAAAAATATCCCCATGACTAACAGGCCACACAGATGTGTACTCTATTTCACACCAATCTTTATTGTTGTTGAGAGAGAGAGAGAGAGAGAGAGAGAGAGAGAGAGAGAGAGAGAGAGAGAGAGAAATAACTGTATGCCACTTATCACGGCTGATTGAGATACTAATTTCATTATATTGTCATAATAATAACGGTAAGGTGGAGAGATATATGTAGCCTATATAGCTAGTCTCTTGTCAAGTAATAAGCTCTTTGATTTCAATTTTATCAAGAACAAGAACATGAAGGAAAACCCTTCAAAAGCTCCGGCTCTTAATGATTCAAGTGAAATGAGTGAGTGAGTGAGTGAGTTGAACCCCTTTTAAGAAATGGTCGCCCCAAGAAGAATGAGTGAGTGAGTGAGTCAGTTGAACCTCTTTTAAGAAGTTGTCGCCCCAAGAAGAATGAGTGAGTCAGTGAGTGAGTTGAACCCCTTTTAAGAAATGGTCGCCCCAAGAAGAATGAGTGAGTGAGTGAGTGAGTTGAACCCCTTTTAAGAAATGGTCACCCCAAGAAGAATGAGTGAGTGAGTGAGTCAGTTGAACCTCTTTTAAGAAGTTGTCGCCCCAAGAAGAAGAACAAGAACAAGAACAATAATTACGATAAGGCCTAGAGCTCTCGGTTTAGGCCGGAGCTAAAAATATAAATCTTACAAGCATAATTTTTTTGAAAGCTGTGTAGGACAAATTTAGAAGAGGATAGTACGTACGTGGTGGGGACAACAACAAACGAAAGAATAGAAAGAATTAAGAAGAAAAAGGACTGTCGGAGAATAATTGAGAATAATATAGTAACTTGATGTATAGTTGAAAAGTTAATGAAACTCAGGAAAATAAAGATGAATGTAGAATCAGCGTTCCCAACTTCCCAGTTCCCTAGATTATCCCAGAATTTCCCAAATAACGAAAGGAAGTTATTTATGTTGTTTTCATTGTTTTCAGGAGTTTTTCCAACTATAACTTTTTAATTTACGTTACTGCATTCACTCCAGGGTATGATGTGCATTTATTTATTGATGAAGTCCAATTATTTACATAAATAAACATACTGATGTCAAGTTTGACTGAATCAATCTTGGGATTTCCTGGGCAGATGTCGTCAAATCCATTAGAAAGTGACCAGATGCTACAACAATGTTTATTCTAGCCCTGTGGGGGATAACTAATATTCACAGAGAATAAAGTCAGCCCCACCGGGCCCAGGCAAGGCTGTGGTAGAGGTTCCAAATTAATCATTTTTGGATAACCAGCCCTCACCAGTGGGAAGGGGTGATAGAGAGGTGGGACAGTAAATACAAAGGAAAGAAAAGGAACGGAGGGATACATGAAGAATTGAAAAGGATTAGCTGGGGCCGAAGGTACGCCAAAACCCTTGAAATACTGCCCACGTCTCTGCAGGCAATACTTCCCTTACGGGGTCATGATAAGTGTTAACATCTTCACTATAAAGTGGAAGAGACATTGCCCTTTATATTTAGCAGAGATAAGTATTGACATCTTTATTATTTTGTATGACATCTGTGAGCGAACCCTGCTCTGGAATAACAGAAATAGGACTCCCACTTTGGTGAAAATTACACAATATTTGAAAATGTAATCAATGTTTGTGACAAATCTAGGGAAATGCGCAAGTGTAGGAGTCTAGAGAAATCAAATGAACAAGAAAAAAAAAAAAGGCAACGTTATTATATAATTCTGGGGAAAATGTAACCAATGTATGGAAATAATAATAATCTTGTGAAAAGTCCGAGTGGGAATGGACTAACTAATCTCTTTCATCAACTCCAGGTAAATACAAAAGATTAGACTTGCTAAACTAAGCGACGTCAACAAACAAGATGGCTCCCAAGGTTGAAGTACACGAGGAATCTTCAATACTACAAGCTGTGATTTTAACTGAGTGTGACATTGATTATGGAGCTGCTATTACTCACTATAATCCTAAGGTATTTAATTATATAGTCATTTAAGTGTAATAAAGTTTAATATAGTAAATAATTAAGTGATATAAAAGTGATGTTGTTGTTGATTTTGTTTCGTCAGATTGTCAAAAAGGGGTGTGGGATTAGGGGACAGGCTTTGGGGGGTACGGGAGTAGGGGACAGGCTTATTAGGGGGTGCAGGAGTAGGGGACAGGGTTGAGGAGACTTTGGGGGGGGCGGGATTAGGGGACATGCTTATTAGGGGATGCAGGAGTAGGGAGACAGGCTTGGGGGGTGCGAGAGTAGGGGACAGGCTTTGGGAGGGGATTAGGGGGTTGCGGGAATAGGGGACAGGCTTTCTACCCATCCCAAACACAATTGTCATATTTTTCCTTAAATTTTGGTAAATATTGAATGAATTACCGTTATTGTGTATGTTTTTTTTTTTACCTTCATTAACCACTTATTTAGAACATTCTAAGACTATTTTCTTCTATGGCATTTCCTCCACAAATACCCCATTTCCAAGATATTCAAATGGGGCATTTTAAAATTAGCCTGACCTTACCTGACCTGATCTGACCTGACCTGACCTGACCTGACCTGACCTGACCTGACCTGACCTAGACTGCATCAGACTACCGGGACCTAACCTGGGCAGACTACTGGGACCTAACCTGGACAGACTACTGGGAAATAATTGTGATAAAGTGTACAATAAATGACCGGGGCAAAATACTGGGACCCAGCCGGATCTGGCAACACTGCTGCAAAATGGTAATTCTTTCAATAAAAAAACAAAGGGGTTTTCACTTCTCCAACTGTCTTTTTTTTTTTTTTTTTTTTTTTAATCAACTGTTATGTAGTTTTTATGTTTATTGTTTTATTGTCCCACCTCTCAATCATCATCTTCCTCCTCGGGTGGCACATGACCTCGCTGTTGCCGTGCCTAATATGAATCTCAATCTTCTTCTTCCTCGGGTGGCACATGGCCTCGCTGTTACAATAACCCCTGGCTAGTACAGTGGTAACGCGCCTGCCTCGCATCCGTGAGGTCGGCAGATCGAGCCTCGCCCAGGCCCGAGAGTTACAAACTGTTTACTGGGGGGTTACTGCCATGGCTGGGCACCATGGTGGGGAGTTGGGCTTGCCTGGCTGACGTTCAGGAGAGTGTCGAAAGACAGATACCTGAACTAAAACCCTGCAACTTTTAACTTTAACTTTAAATAAATCCGTGACTATTAATTATTTTACAGGTTCTGGTACCCCTCGCTAACACACCATTATTGGACTATACATTGGCTTGGCTGGAAAGATGTGGAGTGGATGAAGTTATAGTCTATTGTCGAACCAACACACACACCGACAAAATAAAACAGCATTGCAAGTGAGTGTGTGTGTGTGTGTGTGTGTTTGGTACAGTCGTGGTCAATAATAATCATCCACATATGGGTATCTCAAATTATTTACTGTCTAAAGTTTACACATTCACGTATGATGTTATTTTTGTTTTAAGTAGTGTGTAGCTGCTTATATTCAATTAAAAGATGGTAGTTAACCTATTTATTGGAAAGTTTATCAGATAAGGAACAGAGGGAAGCTGTCAAACTCTTATGTGAGTTACTCCTATATGGATGATTATATTTGACTGCTATTTACATCTATTCGTTACTGTATATTTTCAGCTCCATATATTTTCAGCTCATTAATAAATCCGTGTATTATTATTATTATTTTATTATTCTTTACACAGGAGGTTCACATCAAGAAGAGAGGACTGTGGTATAAAGGTGATGGTAGTGGTTTCAGAAGATTGTCTCAACCTTGGTGATGCCATGAGGGACCTTTACTCCAAGTCTCTTCTCAAGGACGACTTCATACTGCTCCAGGGCGACCTAGTGGCCACACTCGACCTTCAGGACATTGTTGCCAAGCACAAGTTAGTAGGCGTGTGTGTCTGTTTGTTTGTTTTTTTTGTGTGTGTGTGTGTTAGTTTGTGTTTGTGTGTGTTATTTGTGTATGGATGTGTGTCTGTTTATTTGTGTGTGTGTTATTTGTGTATGGATATGTGTGTGTTTGTTTGTGTGTGTGTGTTATTTGTGTATGGATGTGTGTCTGTTTGTTTGTGTGTGTGTTATTTGTGTATGGATATGTGTGTGTTTGTTTGTGTGTGTGTGTTATTTGTGTATGGATGTGTGTCTGTTTGTTTGTGTGTGTGTTATTTGTGTATGGATATGTGTGTGTTTGTTTGTGTGTGTGTGTTATTTGTGTATGGATGTGTGTCTGTTTGTTTGTGTGTGTATTATTTGTGTAGGCCCTAGATTTAAGATGACTAAATTTATCACATACTGTATATCCTTTTAAAGTTGTAATTCACTTTTGTTACATTAGTGTATCTTGATTCCTCCAAAGTATGCCAGGAAACACGACCAGATGAACAAATATAATGGTGTTCTGTTGTTGTTGCTTGGAATAGTTAGGAGGAATCAGTTGCTCCAGATTTATTATTCATTATTTATTTATTAGTTTATATGGTCATGAATAAGAGTTAGGTGGCTGGGAAATCATTTGTTAGTTTTCAGTGAGTGTAATATGAAGAGAGAAATGAAAACGCCTCTCTCTCCCTCAGGGAAAATCGCCTGTCAGACAAGAGCATGATTATGACCTGCGTGTATGTCAACAAACCCACGGAGACAACAACAACAGCAGCAATGGAGGGAGAGGAAGAGAGAGGTAAGGAAGTAACAGCCACACTCGTCACGGCAGCTGATACCGGTAAACTTCTACTCCACCGACGTACACGGAGTAAATCATCTAAAATATCCATTCCCACTGTAAGTAACTAATAACATACAGGTAATATTGGCCACATGAATTCACACACACACTGTATGTATATGTAAAGAGAGGTCATTCATTATTGTGGAAGTACTGCAATGATTCAATGGTCTACCAAGTGACTCGGTGATTACCAAAATAACAAACCTAATAATAATAATGATGTTTTTATTACAGTTACATAGTCGGACATTTCAAAACAACAAACCTAATAATAATAATAATAATAATGTTGTATTACAGTTACATAGTCTGACATTTCAAAACAACAAACCTAATAATAATAATAATGTTAAATATGGTAGCAGTTACATAGTGTGACCTAATAACAATCAATCAATCAATCAATCAATCGCAGGAGTTGTTCCAAGCAAGCAGCGACTTACTCACCTACCCCGCTGCCTACGACCCCAGTCTGGCCATCTGCTCCGAGGTGGTGCCGTCGCTGTTCTCGGACAACTTCGACTACGGTTCAAGAGACAGCTTACTCCGAGGGGTGATAGAACAGGAGGAACTATTGGGTTATTCTATTCGTTGTCAGGTGGTGCAAGATGGTTATGCTTGTAGGGCGTCAACACTACAACAATATCAAAGAGTTAGGTAATAATAATAATAATAATAATAATAATAATAATAATAGTAGTAATAATAATGATACAGTAATAGTAATGTTAATTTTAATAACAATAATGATTTTAATAATAATGATACCAGTAATAATAATAATAATAATAATAATAATAATAATAGTAATAATAATGATACAGTAATAGTAATGTTAATTTTAATAACAATAATGATTTTAATAATAATGATACCAGTAATAATAATAATAATAATAATAATAATAATAATAATAATAGTGATACAGTTAATAGTAATGTTAATTTTAATAACAATAATGATTTTAATAACAATAATACTGGTAATAAGAATAAGAATAATATTTTTAATAGTAATAATAATAAGTGATAATAATGATACAGTAATAGTAATGTTAATTTTAATAACAATAATAATTTTAAAAATAATGATGATACCAGTAATAAAAATAAGAATAATAAGAATATTTTTAATAATAATAATAATAATAATAATGATTTTACTACTACTACTATATATTGCTGTGTTCCAGTGGTGAGGTGATGCGTCGTGAGGCTTACCCCATGGTGTGTGAATCAAGTCTAACCAGTCATCGTATACGCTACACCTACGACCCATTTACTACCACCTACTGGGAACCTTCTGCTAAGTTTACTAAGTCAGTTGACATTGTTTATATTCTATTCACACACATACACATACATATTTACCATTTTGTACACACACATACACACACTATCTTGTACACATGCTCACACACATACATACTGTACTATATTCTGTACACACACTCACACACACACACACACAGAGAGGTAATTTCATGTAATATTAGAGGTGGTGGTTGAGGTGGGACTGTAATTTATAACATGTAATTTAATTCAGAGGTAATGGAGGTTTATAACATGTAAATTATTTCAGAGGTAATGGAGGTGTGAGTGAGGTGGTGATTGGGTTGGGTCTGTAATTATAACATGTAATTTCAGAGGTAATGAAGGTGCGAGTGAAGTGAGACTGTAATTAAACCATGTAATTTCAGAGGTAATGGAGGTACGAGTGAGGTGGTGGTAGGTGCCGGGACAGAGGTAGATGCTGGTGTATTACTGACGGCATCGGTGGTGGGGGATCACTGTACACTCTCTGATGGGGTCCGTGCTAATGCTGCCTTTATCATGAATAATGTACATATTAAGGTGAGAAGCTGGGGTGTGTGTATGTGTGTGTGTGTGTGAGAGTGTGTGTATTTGTGTGTGTTGTGAGTGAGCAAGTGAGTGTGTGTTGTGAGTGTGAGTGAGTATGAGAGTGAGTGTGTGTGTGTGTGTGTGTGTGTATGTATATTCCTCCAAAATTTACCCAATAATATGTCCTTGGTGTAGTGGGCTGTATTTTGTATGAATAATATTTTTAATTCTCATTTATTTACGCATATATATATATTTATTTATATTTACATATATACAGTATATTTATTTTTATTTATTTTCATATATATATATATTTTTTTTTTTTTTTTTTTTTTTTTTACATATATATATTTTTATTTATTTTTATTTATTTACATATATATATTTATTTTTATTTATATTAATTTTTTGTTACAGAGTGGATGTCAACTTGATCATTGTTACATTGGAGATGATGTAGTGTTGGAGGAAGGTGTAGTGGTGAGTAGTGGGTGTGTAGTGGGGCCCGGGGTCAGGCTCGGCCCCCATGTCACTATACCCCCCGGCACCCAGCTTGTGTCTCGTCCACCCTCATCCACACACACACCCGACCACCACCATGACTTTGATGAAACCACTCGGGTGAAAGGTGAGTGTTGTTATACCGTCCCGAAGGGGGAGGTGTATTGTTTTCGGTGCTGGATATTTATTTATTTATTTATTTATCTGTTTGTGTGTCTGTTTTAAATCTAGCGTCCACATTTTTTGCCGTATGATGTTCATTTTTTTTCTCTTGATAGATATTCATCATAAAACAAAATGATCAAATTTTGGGCAAAATCAGTCGAAGGTCAAGGTCACAAAAAAATAAAGATAGCAGGTTATTTTCTCTCACAAACACAAACATTCTCTCTCTCCCATACACAATTTCTCTCACAAACACACACATTCTCTCTCTCTCACACACAATTTCTCTCTCAAACACACATTCTCTCTCTCACACACAATTTCTCTCACAAACACACTTCTCTCTCTCTCTCAAACACACATTCTCTCTCTCTATTTCTCTCATACACAATTTCTCTCACAAACACACATCTCTCTCTCTCCTATACACATTCTCTCTCTCTATTTCTCTCATACACAATTTCTCTCACAAACACACACATTCTCTCTCTCTCTCCCATACACAATTTCTCTCTCTCCCTCTCTCTCTCATACACATTCTCTCTCTCTCTCTCCCATACACATCTCTCTCTCTCTCTCACACACACACCAATAACTCAGCCCTACCTAACCTAACCTAACAGAGGCAGACCCCAGTATATGTGGTGTGAAGGGCAAGGCATTTATTCTACTCCCCGAGGAAACTAACCAAGATGATGATGACGATGATGACGAGAGTTCAGACGATGACGGAAGGAGCAGCGGACCAGACGATGGCGATAGTGAAGACGCCTTGATGATGATGAGTGATGATGAACACAGTGAGAATGGTGAGGAAATAATTAATAATAATTTTATATATTGCAGTTACATAGTCTGACATTTTAAAACAAGAATCCTAATAATAATAATAATAATAAAATAATAATAAAATAATAATAATAATAATAATGTTGTATGACAGTTACATAGTATGATATTTCAAAACAAGAATCCTAATAATAATAATAATAATAATAATAATAATAATAATAATAATAATAATAATAATAATAATAATAATGTTATATGACAGTTACATAGTCTGACATTTCAAAACAACAAACCTAATAATAATAATAATAATAATAAAAAATAATAATAAATAATAATAATAATAAATAATAATAATAATAAAATAATAATAATAATAAAATAATAATAATAATATAATAATAATAATAATAATAATGTTGTATGACAGTTACATAGTCAAACATTAGAAAACAACAATCATAATAATAATAATAATAATAATAATAATAATATTAATAATAATAATGTTGTATTACAGTTACATAGTGTGACAAGAATGACCTCTCTTTACATAATTATACACTGTGTAAGAATTCATGTGGACAATGATACAGTATACACTCTCCAATTTTTTTATTACAGGTTAGGTTGGTGAAGGGTTGTGTCGCATAAAGTGAATTTCACATAAAGTAAATTGTACATTTCCATAAGAAATAATGGTACTTTAACTTGAAAATGGAGCCTCCTTGTTCCTGTTATTTTAAGAGTTCATGTAAATTGCATTTATTTAATTTTTTTCACGATACACACTACAGTATTTCAAATTCGCATAACTTAAACTCTCATAAAAAGAGAGGAGAGTGTACAGGATAATTTAAACTCGCATAAAAAGAGAGGAGAGTGTACAGGATAATTTAAACTCACATAAAAAGAGAGGAGAGTGAACAGTGCAACAGACAAAGTGTAATTTAATGGACACGTTTTGTTTGTCACCACAGAGTTCCGAAGAGAAGTGCAAGAAAGTTTGATGAACGGAATGAGTAAGAAGTCGGCAGCGGAGAATATGGTGCTGGAGATTAATGCCTCCAGACACGCCTATAATGTCAGCATGGAAGATGTCCTCACTACAGTAACACAGGTGGGTGGCACAACAAGGAAGACTACAGACAGTGGTAATGTTGGCTCACGGGTATATATCTGTGAACCAGCAGTCCCCTCGTCTGTTTCCTTCCAAGAAACAGATCTCACTATCACCCTGACTCCCATTTGGGGGTCCGAGCATCTGCGCGGCTTTGGTCAACCAGACTCGGGACTGCTCGGCCAGACAGTCCGGGGAACTACAACAACAACAAACATAACATTGTTTTTTATTAATCAATGAATCAGTCATGTTTGTTCTTCCTTGATGTTCAGTGCCCAATCAATCAATCAATCAATCACTCGCCTTACTTAATGGTGCGTCTTATTCCCCAGGGTATACTCCGGGCAGGTCAGAAACAAGATGGCGGCACTGAACCCACTTGGCCGGGCATCAACACAGCACTCAAATGTTTTGTTGACGTTTTGAGGAACTATGTGAGGAAGGGCAGAGATCAACTACTCGTACTTAATGCTATTGAGGTATGGAATATTTATTTATTTTTTACTAAGAATTATATATATAAAATATATTCTATATTTTTTTTTTTTTTTTTTTTTTTTTTTTTTATGAATAAGGTAATGCGACAACTATTGATACAACAATAAATATATTAATGTCTATAGTTGTTTGTAGGGATTATAAGTATGTATTTCAGAAGGATATGTATATTTCCTTCTGTTATACATGTTTATAAGTATGTATTACAGAAGGATATGTATATTTCCTTCTGTTATACATGTTTATAAGTATGTATTACAGAAGGATATGTATATTTCCTTCTGTTATACATGTTTATAAGTATGTATTACAGAAGGATATGTATATTTCCTTCTGTTATACATGTTTATAAGTATGTATTATAGAAGGATATGTATATTTCCTTCTGTTATACATGTTTATAAGTATGTATTACAGAAGGATATGTATATTTCCTTCTGTTATACATGTTTATAAGTATGTATTACAGAAGGATATGTATATTTCCTTCTGTTATACATGTTTATAAGTATGTATTACAGAAGGATATGTATATTTCCTTTTGTTATACATGTTTATAAGTATGTATTACAGAAGGATATGTATATTTCCTTCTGTTATACATGTTTATAGTCCATACAAATAGTTGTGGATATTACTAGGGTTAAAGTTCTATCAAGATTTGTCGCAATACCTTTTTTGGCAACTGTACATTACATTGTGTATTATGTGTGTGTAATTTAATATACTGTATAAGTGTTTACAGTACATACATACGTACATACATTACACACACACTCTATTACTTCACACATATAATTCCAATATATAATGAAGGATTTATATATTACAATTCATAAACAAAAAAAAATCCTCTCTCTCGTTCATAAAATAAAAAATCCTCTCTCTCGTTCATAAAAAAGAAAAAAATCCTCTCTCTCTCGTTCATAAAAAAAAATCCTCTCTCTCTCGTTCATAAAAATAAAACTTGTTCATAAAAAAAATAAATCCTCTCTCTCGTTCATAAAAAAAAAAATCCTCTCGTTCATAAAAAAAAAATCCTCTCTCTCTCTCGTTCATAAAAAAAAAAATCCTCTCTCTCGTTCATAAAAAAGAAAAAAATCCTCTCTCTCTCGTTCATAAAAAAAAAATCCTCTCTCTCTCTCTCTCTCTCGTTGCAGAAATTGATGGTCGATTCGCCCGAGTTTTTACCCGCAACTCAGAAAATTCTCTTCAACCTCAACCAGACGTTTGAAATCTTGGAGGGAGAGGTAATATTACACTGGTACAAGAAGGGAGGTGCCGGAACAACTGCCTTCACTACCATTAAAACATCAGTAAGTTAATTAATTGTAGTGGTAAATAAAAAATAAAATAAAAAGAAAAAATATAATACTGTAATAATATGAAAATTTCTAATCTTCATGCACACTTCATCTCACCATTATCTCACCACTCACTTCACCATCTCACCACACATTTCACCATCTCACAACTATCTCACCACCACCACACTTCACCATCTCACAACTATCTCACCACCATCACACTTCACCATCTCACAACTATCTCACCACTCACTTCACCATCTCACCACACATTTCACCATCTTACAACTATCTCACCACCACCACACTTCACCATCTCACAACTATCTCACCACCACCACACTTCATCATCTCACCATTATCTCACCACACACCATACTTCACCATCACACCACACACACACACACACACACACACACACACACACACACACACACACACACACACACACACACACCATCTACATCTATCTTAATACCACTGTTGAATCCACCCTAAGTTTTTATAGTTATGAACTTTTTATCTATGTCACAGCTGTAGGTATAATTATACAAAATTCTATTTCAGATTGCCCAGTTTATTGAGTGGCTGGAGAAGGATAGTGAAGATGAAGAGGATAGTGAAGATGAAGAGGATAGTGATGAGGAAAGTTCTTAGTAGACGAATTCACCAATCAGAGTTTTTGATTAATCGCAAGTCTAATATCTATCAATCAATCAAACTCCAAATGATACGGAAACCCCATTGGCAACACTGATACGGAAACCCCATTGGTAATACTGATACGGAAATCCCTATTGGTAATACTGAGTTTATTTGTTTTCTGGCATAGTATAGTATGTAGGAATTGTTAGTGTCTTCAATAATAAGTGGATCTCTTAAGTGGGTGCGGGAGTAGGGGACAGGCTTGGGGGGTGGTGGGAGTAGGGGACAGGCTTGGGGTGGGGGGTGGGAGTAGGGGACAGGCTTTCTATCCCCACTATTCCTGCACCCCCTATTCCCGCATCCCTTAAATTTTAACTTAATTAAGGGGAGAGTATACTTTTGGTACATTGGAGTGCCTTGATTCCTCCAAAGTATGTTAGAAAACAGACACAGATAAAGAAAAATAATGGTATCCTGTTGCCTGGAATAATTTGCTGGAATCATAATTTCCAAAAATGTCAGAACTATACTCTCTCCTTAATTACTCATTGACTTTTTTGTACATAAAGTATTGAATAAAAACTCATTCCAAGTGTTAGTATGATACATCCATAACATATATGTATATGAATGTAATAACACTTAAGTTATTGTAATTTTCCCCATTAAACAAAATTTCCTCGAGAAAATCATGTTTTTCTGTACTGTACAATATATACTATAGTTTGCCATGTAAAATTTTAATCTGTATTTTATATATAATTTATAAAATGTCTTTATTTTGTTGCATTGTTGTTGTTATGGATGTGAATTATAAGTTTGTAATGAATGTGTACAGTCAGCCTTTTTTCATGTGTTAGGTTGTGTGTTTACTGTCTCACCTCTCAATAATTACCTTCCTTCCTTGGGCCCCATGTGACGTCACCATTGCAGTGCCTTGTTATCAATCAATCGACAAAATTGATTCTGTCGACTCCAGAATTATAGACTCTTGCCCAGTACTATTTTGGATCACCCCCTAAGGCTACCAATGAAAGAAGCTAGTGGGGCCAAACCTGTACAAAATCCCCCCCGCCCCCCACTAAGGGAGTGTGAGTCCCTGGGAATGGCTTTGGTCACCCGGGCAATACCACTCCCTCACACAACACACATTTTTTTCATCACTGAGGAAGAAGTCGGAAATATTGAAAGCAATCCTGGACCCACCAACAAACACACACGTCCGACATGCTTGCAGTACACCTCACATGGATTTTAATCTATGTGGGTAGATCTTGTCAAATCCCCTAGAAAGTGACCAGATCCTACAACAATATTCTAGCCCTGTAGGAGATGGCTACAATTCACTCTGGGCACTGGAAGTAAAGTTGTGGGACCTGGTGTGAGAGGCAGACCACTGGTTAGAAGGCAGAACAGATTGTAAGATTATGTAAAGGAGAGAAACATGAGGGACAGAGGAAGGGCTGCACCAAGTAAGGAAGGAATGTTGGAACAATGGAAAACTAAAGTCTGTTCAAAACTTGTGTTCCGCTGGCCTCTTAAGCTAAGATAGATAGAAATAGAGACAGATAGAGATAGATAGAAAGATATAGATAGAAATAGAGACAGATAGATAGAGGAAAATGGAACAAGTTTTGAACAGACTATAAAGACACTTCTGCCACGGCCATCACCTTGAGGGAATGAGATGGTAAAAGTTATAAATAGATAGATACTTCCTTTGAATTATTGTATATATATACACATTTGTCATTTTAAATAAATATATTCAAATAATGTACAAAATTGGGAACAATTATCGCATCTACTCATCCGTCATATAAAGATCAATTATATCCGTATATAAATAATGTATGGATGATTATTATTAACCACGACTATACAAAATCATATAAACATCAATTATATCCGTATATAAATAATGTGTGTATAATTATTATTAACCACGACTATACAAAATCATATAAAGATTAATTATATCCATATATAAATAATGTGTGGATGATTATTATTGACAGCGACTATACAAAATCATATACTGTAAACATCCACGACTATACAAAATCATATAAACATCAATTATATCCGTATATAAATAATGTGTGGATGATTATTATTGACAGCAACTATACAAAATCATATAAACATCAATTATATCCATATATAAATAATGTATGTATGATTATTATTGACAGCAACTATACAAAATCATATAAACACTAATCATATCCGTATATAAATAATGTATGGATGATTATTATTGACTGTGGCTATACAAAATCATATAAACATCAATTATATCCGTATATAAATAATGTATGTATGATTATTATTGACAGCGACTATAAAAAATCATATAAACATCAATTATATCCGTATATAAATAATGTGTGTATGATTATTATTGACAGCGACTATACAAAATCATATAAACATCAATTATATCCGTATATAAATAATGTATGGATGATTATTATTAACTGCGACTATACAAAATCATATAAACACTAATCATATCCATATAGAAATCTCTCCCTATAAGCTTTGTGCATGTCTAGTGAGTTTCTCCGCATCCTTCTGCCGATGGGTTCCAGGTCGTTGTAGCAGCGATCAAACACACGATCAACAACACCGGTGGCTTCCTCTTTGGTCACACGACGGACAGACAGCACCGAGTACATCGCCTTGGTTTTAACACACTCCTGGAATATACAAATTAAATAATGTTGTATATATTTAACTTTCAATATATAAATAAGAGTTATATTTTACTTTTTAACATTTTCCTGAAATATACAAATTAATGTTATATTTAACTTTTTAATTAACATATTCCAATATATAAATCAGTTATATTTTACTTTTTAAGTCCTGAAATATAGAAATTAATGTTATATTTATTTAACTTTTTAATTAACAGTTTTCCAATATATAAATCAGTTATATTTTACTTTTTAACATCTTCCTGAAATATAGAAATTAATGTTATATATATTTAACTTTTTAATTAACATATTCCAATATATAAATCAGTTATATTTTACTTTTTAACACATTCCTGAAATATAGAATATTATAAGTACAGTAATATTATAAGGAATCAATATTATAATTCACTAAATAATATCATAAATCACCTGATATGATTTAGCAATATGTATGAGAAAGGAATTAATATTATAAGTAATATTATAACTCACTATATAATATCATAAATTACCTGATGTGAATTATAATATTATAAGTAATATTATAATTCACTATATAATATTATAAATTACCTGATATGATTTAGCAATATGTATGGGAAAGGATTTAATATTATAAGTACAGTAATATTATAAAGAATTAATATTATAAGGAATATTATAATTCACTATATAATATTATAAATTACCTGATATGATTTAGTAGTATGTATGAGAAAGGAATTAATATTATAAGTAATATTATAATTCACTATATAATATTATAAATTACCTGATGTGACTTGGCAATATTTATAGGTGAAGAATCTCCTTGTATCATTGAAGACATAAATGAACAATGAGTTAGGTTGGCAGCTCTGATTTCCGTACAGGCGAGGTGTTCCAAGTTGGTGAAGTCCAGTTTATTACGACAATGATCAAACATGTGTATTAATTCGTGTGTTAATACAGCCTGTGTCATGCCTTGTGAACGCGACACATTCTGACACACCACTACCTGTTATGGAAGGAAAAAATACATAAATTGATATATTCTGACACACCAAAACCTGTTAACAAAGAAAAAAATACACAAATTGATATATTCTGACACACCAAAACCTAATAATAAATACATACATACATTAACACATTCTGACACACCACTACCTGTTATGGAAGGAAAAAATACACAAATTGATATATTCTGACACACCAAAACCTAATAATAAATAAAGAAATACATAAATTAATACATTCTGACACACCAAAACTTAATAATAAATAAATAAATACATAAATTAATATATTCTGACACACCACTACCTGTTATGGAAGAAAAAAAATACACAAATTGATATATTCTGACACACCAAAACCTAATAATAAATAAAAAAATACACAAATTGATATATTCTGACACACCAAACTTAATAATAAATAAATACATAAATTGATACATTCTGACACACCAAAACTTAATAATAAATTAATAAATACATAAATTAATACATTTTGACACACCAAAACCTAATAATAAATAAATAAATACATAAATTAATACATTCTGACACACCAAAACCTAATAATAAATAAATAAATACATACATACATTAATACATTCTGACACACCAAAACCTGTTAATATATAAAGAAATACATAAATTGATACATTCTGACACACCACTACCTGTTAATATATACAGAAATTAATAAGTATATAGTTATGGATGAATAAATATACAACCTCATCATCATCATTTTCGTTAAACGTCCGTATTTTCCCATTTAGGATTGGGTTGGACGGGTGATGACTGTTCTCCACATCTGTCTATCTTGTACCATATGTTCTTCTTCTATTCCCATTAAATTCATATCCTCCATTACACACGCTCTCAATTATTTCTTTGGCCTTCCCACCGGTCGCCGGCCATAATAATAATAATTAATAATAATAATAATAATTAACCCTTAATGTCCGGATTGCGGTCATAGACGGCCCCAAGAAGCGCCCGGGTCGTGTCGTTCGCCACAGCTATGTGGTGACCGGGCGGGATGATGCACCGCTATTGCCAATGTCGGCATTTGCGAGCCCAATTTGGTGGGGGTTTTTTTACTTGGCTATACTTCACCACCATCCCTACAAATCACCATCGTCAGTGTGTTACTGACTGTAAACATGGATGGATGTGGATTAGATTTCTCGTGCGTGTCCGATTCTGTAGTGTGCCATGCTTACTTACAACACTGACTGCCACCCGCGCGGGCCACGTTCAGTTGTCGTCAGAGCCACTCCACCTAAGCGAACACAACCGCGCTCACACGAGAAAGTACCCTTCATTTCTTACTTAATTTCTCGGCAACGGAGAGTTGTAGAGAGCTGGGGTTGGTTTTATTGGAAAGAGGAAGAGGTGATGGTGCTAACAAGACCAAATTTAAGTTGTTCAGTATCGTAGTTTAGACGTACAGAGTAAGTGGAATAGAGCGATTTTGGAAAAATCGGCCAAAAGCGCCCGGACAGGCAGTAGGGAAAGTAAGACTAGCCCCGGACTGACAAAATGGCTATCCATAGTTATCCCGTCGCGGAGGGGTTAATAATAATAATTAAAAATAATAATAATAATAATTAATATTATTATTATTGAACTCTGATGTAGTCAGAAAATTGGAGGTAAATGAGTCCTTCAAATATTGCCACAAAACACACACACATCTAATATACTACACACACACACACACATCTTCTAACACACACACACACACATCTAATATACTACACCTATACACACACACAAACACACATCTTCTAACACACACACACACACACACACACATCTTCTAATACACACACACACACACACATACAAACACATCTTCTAACACACACACACACAAATACACACAAACACACATTTTCTAATACACACACACACACACAAACATACAAACACACATCTTCTAACACACACACATACACATCTTCTAACACACATCTAACACACACACACAAACACACACACTTTACCTGATTAAGTTCGGAGTCATAACCACCATTAACCGTCACATCACACACTTCACACGATATATGTCTCTTTAAGTCAACCTCACTGTAAATAGATAGATAAGAAATTAATATATGTGTGTGTGTAGTAAATTGGAAGATGTGTGTGTGTGTGTGTGTGTGTGTGTGTAGTAAATTGGATGTGTGTGTGTGTAGTAAATTTGAAGATGTGTGTGTGTAGTAAATTTTAAGATTGTGTGTGTGTGCTTTAAGTCAACCTCACTGTGAATATATACTGTACATAGGAAATTAATGTGTGTGTGTGTGTGTGTGTGTAGTATATTAGATGATTGTATGTGTAGTAAATTAGATGGTACAAATTTATCATCATAATAATAATACAGTAATAATAAAAATACTACTACTACTACCACCACATTCCAATACTACCACAAATACTACTACTACTACTATAACTACTACCACAACTACTACTACTACTACTACTACTACCACCACTACTACTACTACTACTACTACTACTACTACCATCAATACAACCATAAATACTACTACTACTACCACAACTACTACTAATACATACCATCCAGATGATTTAAGTGCTGACAACATCAGCTTCACAAGTGGACCTGAAAATGGTAAAATAATATTAATAATAATAATAATAATAATAATAATAATAGCATAATTTTGGTGCATTGGAGTGCCTTGATTTTTCCATAACAATAATGATAACAACAACAACAATAATAATAATAATAATAAATAAATACTCACTATTTTGTACACAGTTCCACACATTCTTCTCACACTTGAATAATAACAATAATAATAAATAAATAAATACTTGAATAATAACAATAATAATAATAAATATATACTTGAATAATAACAATAATAATAAAATAATAATAATAAATAAATACTTGAATAATAACAATAATAATAATAAATAAATACTCACTATTTTGTACACAGTTCCACACATTCTTCTCACATTTGAATAATAACAATAATAATAATAATAAATAAATAGTAAGTACTGTACCTGTATTTATTTATTTATTATTATTATTATTATTATTATTATTATTAATTAATACTTACTATTTTGTACACAGTTCCACACATTCTTCTCACATTTGAATTTATCGGACGACTCCCTTCCCTCGCCCAGGAGAGCAATGCGGGCAAAGGAAGGGTTGTATTTCTCACCTCGCCTCTCAGGGTATAAGTCATAACCCCATCTCATGAAAAAAAAACAAAAAAAACAATTGATTAGATTGATTGATAGGTAGTTAGTTAGTTAGTAAGTTGGTTAATTAGCCCATCTGAATAAAACAAAACAATTGGTTGGTTGGTTAGATTGATTGATTGATAGGTAGTTAGTTGGTTGAAGAAAATAATTGATTGATTTATTGATTACATTGATTGATAGGTAGTTAGTTGGTTAGTTAGTTGGTTAATTAGTCCATCTGAAAAAAAGAATTGATTGATTGATTAGGTCCCAGTAGTTTGTCCAGGTTAGGTTCCGGTAGTTTGCTCAGGTTAGGTCCCGGTAGTTTGTCCAGGTTAGGTTCCGGTAGTTTGTACAGGTTAGGTCCCGGTAGTTTGTACAGGTTAGGTCCCAGTAGTCTGTACAGATTAGGTCCCGGTAGTCTGTCCAGGTTAGGTCCCGGTAGTCTGTCCAGGTTAGGTCCGGGTAGTCTGTCCAGGTTAGGTCCGGGTAGTCTGTCCAGGTTAGGTCCCGGTAGTCTGTCCAGGTTAGGTCCGGGTAGTCTGTCCAGGTTAGGTCCCGGTAGTCTGCTGTGGTCTAGGTCAGGTCAGGTCAGGTCAGACTAGTTTCCAAATAATGTTTGCAAACGGGGACATTTCCGAGACAAACACCATAGATGAAAAGTGTATTAGAATAGTCCAAAATAGTGGATAATGATACTAATATAAAAAAAAATTATTATACAATATACAGAACACAGGTTTTCTATAAATTTACCGTATATCATTATTATTATTATTATGGTATATCATTATTATCATTATTATTATGGTATATCATTATTATTATCATTATTATGGTATATCATTATTATTATTATTATTATGGTATATCATTATTATTATTATTATATTAGTATGGTAATACTAACTTACTTTTCGTCACTGTTGTCCGATTGGTTATTTAATGGTTCCTGTTTTGCTTCACTATTCATGGTAATAACTACATTAATTATATCATCAGATGGTTAATTATATATTATTATATGTATATTATATGTATTAATGACTAACTAGTTCCCAAAACATTTATATAATATCAATACTTTATTTTATTTTTTTTACTTCACCCCGGCGGGTTTGTTTACATTGACTCAGTGTTGCCAACCACCAGTGTACTCCAACAAAAATATTTGATATATTTTTTTGTTTTTTATTATTTTATTAGTTTTAACTCTAGATAATAAACTAAATTATAGCAATATCTTAACTAATAATACAATTTATACATTAATATAACTTATAAACACAAATGGGTCCATATGGAATACACTCCAACTTTTATTCACATTATATTCATTTCATACTTTATTCATTTTTAACCATAAAATAATAATAAAAAAATGATAGAAATACCCTTACTATACTACTACTACTACTACTTATTTTTTTATATATATATAACAATTACATTTGAGCATATAAACAATTCAGAATAAAATAATTTCATATTTTATTCATTTAACATTTTTAACCATAAAATAATAATAATAATAAAGAAATAATAAAACTACCCTTACTAACAATTAAACTTGAGCATATAAACAATTCATAATAAAATAATAAATATAATAATAAAGAATATGAAATAGAACCATTGGCTCAGTTCTTCTTTCTCGTCCAATCCCCAAGGTGGTAAGGTAATAGTCGTGAGCTGCTGTGTTTAGTACTATTTATTGGATATTATTACTAAGTTTGGGTGTCTGAGATTTTATTGGTGGGTGGATAATGTAGATAATAGTTTGTTAGATATGCTAGTGAAAGATTAACGTGAAATAATTAGTGGTTATTATATTAAATTGAATTAATATGTTGCGTTTATGTATGCCATGTGGTGTCAATTTTTTTTTTTTTTTTTTTTTGATAGTCGAGAATATAATCTGAGATATATATTTATTATTATATTAACGATGGTGTGGTACTGATACGATGGTTATGTGGTGTATATATAGTCTCATCGTACCGGCACCATATAAATAAATGTTCTTGAATATGGATATGTTAAAATTATTTGAACTTATTCAGGGTTCGTATACATGCAAGAAGTGTGGTGTTTACGACGGTGTGGTACTGGCACGATGGCCATGTGGTTTGTCAATAGACCCATCGTACCGGCACCACAAATGTTCTTGAATATCGATAACCTAAGTTAGTTATAGATATGTTAAAATAATTCATGTAAAGTCAGGCTAATTTCAATATTTTGAATATCTTGGAAATTTGTGGAGGAAATGCTATAGATGAAAATAGTCTTCAATAAATGGGTAATGAAGGTAGAAAAAACGGGTAAATATTGAATGAATTACCGTTATTGCATATGATTTTTCTACCTTCATTACCCACTAATAGTTAGTTAACTAATTTAGACCATTCTAAGACTTTGGGATAAGTTACGTAAGAGGTCCACCTGGATTGTTCCCACATTTTATATTTACTTGTTCATGCATATATTTACTTGTTCTATAGATTTACTTGTTCCATAAAATTGTGAGGAGATAACTTTGGTATAACTGCATAAGGGGAGAGTATACTTTTGGTACATTGGAGTGCCTTGATTCCTCCAAAGTATGCCAGGAAACAGACCCAGATGGAAGAAATATAATGGTATCCTGTTGCCTGGAATAGTTTGGAGGAATCATTTGCTCCAGAATTTCCAACAGTGTCAAACATAATAACAATAATATGATAATAATATACCATAATAATAATAATAATAAGTGTCAAACATAATAACAATAATATGATAATAATATACCATAATAATAATAATACACCATAATAATAATAATGATAATGATATACCATAATAATAATAATAATAATAATAATGATAATAATATACCATAATAATAATAATACACCATAATAATAATAATGATAATGATATACCATAATAATAATAATACACCATAATAATAATAATGATAATGATATACCATAATAATAATAATAATGATAATAATATACCATAATAATAATAATCTTTACACCCACAGATCACACCACCACCGCCACCAAGATGGGGGCGTATAAATACATGCAGGAGATTTACCGTAAGAAACAGAGTGATGTGATGAGGTACTTGTTGCGTCTGAGGTCTTGGCACTTCCGTCAACTCAACACCCTACACCGAGCACCAAGGCCAACACGACCAGAGAAGGCACGAAGGCTGGGTTATAAGGCCAAGCAAGGTGTGTGTGTGTATAAGGCCGACACGAAGGCTGGGATATAAGGCCAAGCAAGGTGTGTGTGTGTGTGTATATGTGTGTATAAGACCGACACGAAGGCTGGGATATAAGGCCAAGCAAGGTGTGTGTGTGTGTGTATATGTGTGTATAAGGCCGACACGAAGGCTGGGATATAAGGCCAAGCAAGGTGTGTGTGTGTGTGTATATGTGTGTATAAGGCCGACACGGAGGCTGGGATATAAGGCCAAGCAAGGTGTGTGTGTGTGTGTATATGTGTGTATAAGGCCGACACGAAGGCTGGGATATAAGGCCAAGCAAGGTGTGTGTGTGTGTATAAGGCACGAAGGCTGGGTATGTGTCTCAATGACGAGCCAGCAAACACTGACTGGGGTTAACCTCACCTTACAGCTCACCATATGTATGGGTTGGCAACACTGTACATAAATACTGTACCACTGCTGCTACATTTCTCTTAACGGTTTATAAATATGGTAATATTTAAGCTTACTGTTCTATCCTGCATATTGAAGTTGAAATTAAGATGGTATTGGAATGTGTTTACGTCTTTTGTGTAGCATTTTATAAAGGTCACACTTATTAGTATAACCCAGTTATTTATGATGTGGTATATGAGCATTCCTGAGTGACCCCACCTTTAGGGGCCAGGATACAGTGGTTGGACTATAATAATCCCCACACACAGGTTGCGGCATCTGCGGCACCTGACTTTGACATATCCGCTAATCCGACCCTAATAATCCCCACACAGGTTTCGTCATCTCCGCTAATCTGACCCTAATAATCCCACACAGGACGTATCCGCTAATCTGACCCTAATAATCCCCACACAGGACGTATCCGCTAATCCGACCCTAATAATCCCACACAGGTTTCATCATCTCCGCTAATCCGACCCTAATAATCCCCACACAGGTTTCGTCATATCCGCTAATCCGACCCTAATAATCCCACACAGGACGTATCCGCTAATCCGACCCTAATAATCCCCACACAGGTTTCGTCATCTACCGTATCCGTGTGAGGCGCGGTGGGAGGAAGCGTCCCGTGGCCAAGGGATGTACCTATGGCAAACCCAAGAGTCATGGTGTAAATGAACTCAAACCTACACGTAACCTACAGTCCCTAGCTGAGGTTAGTACTACTTGATTTGTTGTAGTTTTCCCATTTTTACATTCCTTCATCCATTTATTGTTCTGTTATCTTTCAGTTCTTCTACTATTTCATATGTTAATTTGTTTCCTCCATCTCTCATTATTCCTTTTAAATAAGTCACGGTGTTTATGAACTCAAACCAACACATAACCTACAGTCCCTGGCTAATAAAATAATACTTAGATCATATTTTAATTTTGTAGGTTGAAGATTACACACACTCAACTAAATAGTGTTTTATTTTGTAGGTGAGGGGGTGCAGGAGTAGGGGACAGGCCTGGGGGTGTGTGGGAATAGGGGACAGGCTTGGGGGTGGGGGGAATTGGGGCACAGGCTTGGGGGGGGAATTGGGGCACAGGCTTGGGGGGGGGATAGGGGCACAGGCTTTGGGGGGGGGGGTGAGGGAATAGGGGGACAGGCCAAGGGATGTATATACCTGTGGAAAACTACTTAAAAAAATGAACCTGTGATCATATTCAGCCACAATCAAATATCCACCCACACTTTCCTTCCTTCCATCATACAAAATAGTCAGTATCATATCAAAATATAATCATACAACAACAACACCTCATGTCAACTCAACCCCCTCAATTATTATTATTATTATTATGAGGTGCTGCAAAATCATACACGTGTTCTTTATTACCAAGATTTACTACGATGGAAGGAAAGTGTGGGTGGATATTATTATTATTAATATTATGAGGTGGTGCAAAATCATACACGTGTTATTCTTTATTACCAAAATATTTACTACGATGGAAGGAAAGTGTTGGATATTTGATTGTGGGTGTACAGTAATTCCTTGTTTTATGCTGTTATTATAAGAATATATTGTACTGTTTGTAATGAATTTGTGTACAGTAAACCCTCTTAGTACATTACACACACACACACACACACACATATACTTCAGTGAATGACTCATTGCCACGAAACACCAACAATATCAATTATATTGTATTAATTTCCCATTGTGTCAATTATTTAATGTTAAAAAGGGGGAAGTACATTGTTGGTAAATCCGTAGCAACCGATTCCTCCTAACACTTCCAAGCAACAGAACTCCAGTATTTTTATTCAACTGGTCCTTTTTCCTGGGATACTTTCGAGGAATCAAGGCACTCCAATGTAACAAGTGACTTAGGCCCATAGTTTTAAAACATTTGAGGGCCCTTACTGGAGCTCTATGAACCCTCCAAATAATCCAGGCCACAAAACGCTTCAGTGTTTCGAATAGGGAATCTGTTGCCTGGAGTAGTTTGGAGGGTTCATAGAGCTCCAGTAAGGGCCTTCAAATGTTTTAAAACTACGGGTGTTAGTAACCTCCTTAATTCTCCTTACTGCTATTTTGTAGGAACGTGCTGGTCGTCGTCTTGGAGGACTACTGATGCTTAACAGTTACTGGGTGGCTCAAGACTCCACCTACAAATATTATGAAGTCATAGCAGTAGACATCCGTCACAATGCCATCCGTCGAGATGCTTCCCTCAACTGGATGTGTAACTCCACCCACAAGCACCGTGAGCTCCGAGGCAAGACTTCCGCCGGCCGCAAACACCGCGGTCTTGGGAAGGGAATCCGCTTCAAGAATACAACGGGCGGTTCACGTCGTGCTTGTTGGCTCAGAAGGAACAGGCTCTCACTACGCAGAAAGCGTTAAACAATTATGAAGCCGTGTTTACTAATAAAAAAAAAGATTATACATAACTGTGTTTAAATTGTAGACCATAAAATTATATCAGTAAGGATAAATAAGGAAACTTAATGGGGAAGTACAGTGTTGGCAAATCTGGAGCAACTGATTCCTCCAAACTATTCCAAGCAACAGGATGCCTTTAGTTTTGTCCATCTGTGTGTCCTGTTTTCTGGCATATTTTGGAGGAATCAAGGCACTCCAATGTACCAAAAGTATACTCTCCCCTTAAGTAATGGGGTGCCCACTTCAACTCGTCCCCCTCCCCACCTTTTTTTAATTATTGTTTATTTATTTATTTTTTAATGTCCCATCTCTCAATCGCCGCCTTCATGACCTCACTGTTACAGTTCCTAATAATTGAGACTTTATTTTTGTTGCTTAAAATTGGTGGGTTGACAGAGACTTATTTTTATTATGTCTGGTTCTTGTTTCTTATTATTTATTATGACGGCAGACAGACCCCAACATTTTTATCCTGTATTTATGTTGGCTATACAGTGTTTCCCTTGTTAATTTCTTACTCATTATGGAGATACAGTACTATTAGCCACACGAATTCTTACACCGTGTATGTATATGTAAAGAGAGAGTCATTCATTATTGTGGAAGTACTGCAATGAATGGTCTACCAAGTGAGTCGGTGATTACCAAAACAACAAACATAATAGTAATAATGTATTAGTTACATAGTCTGACATTTTCTATAGTTTGTATGTATGTGTGTTTGTGTATGTATGTATGTATATGTGTTTGTATGTGTGTGTGTGTGTGTATGTATGTATGTATATGTGTGTGGAAAAAAAACACATTTAATTTTCACTTTTCCAACTGCTCTTTTATTATGATTTTTTTTTTTTAATTGTCACCTTTTGTGTTTATTGTTCCAACTTACATCACCTTCCTCAGGCTTTATATTATTATTATTTATTATTTATATGACCTTGCTGTTTGCTTAAGGGGAGGGTATAGTTCTGACATTTATGGAGATTATGATTCCTCCAAACTATTCCAGACAACAGGATACCATTATATTTATTCATCTGGGTCTGTTTCCTGGCATACTTTGGAGGAATTAAGGCACTCCAATCTATCAAAAGTATACTCTCCCCTTAACTTAATATCAATCAATCAATCAACCTATCTTCATGAAAATTTCCATCTCTCCTTTTTTTCTTTTTCTTTTTCTATCTCATCCTGTATACTATATATTTCTCTCCTCTCTCTCTCTCTCTACTCATTTCCTCTATATCTCTACTTCTTTCCTTCCCCTCCTTTTCTCTTGCTCTATATCTCCTTCCCACCACTCTTTCTCCTTTCCTCTCTCCCCCCCCCCCCCCTAGTGAGGAGATAGGACAAGAGGGTGTATTGGGTAATAAGTGTCTCAGGGTAGGGTTATGTGGATGTCTCTCTCTCACTCTCTCTCTCTCTCTCTCTCTCTCTCTCTCTCTCTCTCTCTCTCTCTCTCCTTCCCTTTATCTCTCTCTCTCCTTTTTTTCTCGTTTCTTTTTCTATCTTTCAAATATACCCTCACTCTCAAATTCTATATAGTCACACACACTCTTTCTCTCTCTCCCTCCCTCTCTCTCTCTCTCCCTCTCTCTCTCTCTCCCTCTCTCTCTCTCTCTCTCTCTCTCTCTCTCTCTCTCTCTCTCTCTCTCTCTCTCTCTCCCCTCCCCTCTCTCTCTCCCTCACCGTCGTAAAATTCCCCCAGTGACACCCTCGCCTCCATTCGCTATACCCTGAAGATGCCATATTTTCACCACCTGATATCCCGGCTCTCTGGTATTGGAGTTTGGCTTCTTGACAGTACGAGAGAGAGAGAGAAAGATGGAGGAAGAGAGAAAGTGAGAGTGAGAAGGTTTGGGGGAGAGGAAGATAAGAGGAAGAGAGTGAGAGATGGAGGAAGGAAGGTGGTTTGGAGAGAGAGAGGAAGGTAGGAGGCTTGGAGGAAGAGAGAGATTGAGGAAGGTAGGTAGGTAGGTGGTTGGTTGGGTGGTTTGGGGGGAGGGAAAAAAAAGTGATGAGAGGGAGAGGAGGTTTGACGAGACGGTAGGAAAGTGATGAGAGGGTCAGAGAGGGAGAAAGATATAGGGATAGGAAGGGTTGCACAAGAGAGAGAGAGAGAGGGAGGGGTCTTAGAGAGAGAAATATGGAGGGATAGAAATGATTGCACGAGGCAGAGAGAGAGATGGAGGGATAGGAAGGGTCTTACGAGAGATAGATGGGGGGATAGAAAAGGCCACACGAGACAGAGAGAGAGAGAGAAAGATAGAGGGATAGAAAGGGCCACACGAGACAAACAAAAAGAGAGAGAGAGAAACAACACGAGCTGAATTCCAAGCATCTTTTGTTTTGTCTGTTTGGGTGGTGAGATATAAGAGTGAAAGATTGGAATACCTTTACGCTTGTATCCCTTTTTTGTTTACATTCCTCTCGTGTATAAATATAAGAAGGGGGGCTACGAAATCACTCCCCCCTCTCCCCTCATCCCCTCCCCTCCCCCCCTTTCACTTTTCTAATAACTATACATTTTTTTTCATCTGTTACCTTCTTTCTCGAACCTCATATCAATCGATCAGTTATTAATTTTGTTAGAATACTTTTACACTCGTATCCCATCTTTGTTTACTTTCATTGTGTTGGTAAATCTGGAGCAACTGAATCCTCCAAACTATTTTTTTTCCAAACAACAACAACAACAACAAAAGAACAGCATTATTTATTTTTGTTCATCTGTGTGTCCTGTTGTTTCCTGGCATACTTTGGAGGAATCAAGGCACTCCAATGTAATAATAAAAGAATTAATGGTATTTATTGAAAGAATTGCCACATTAATTAAGGCAGATATTTCGTTATTGAAACATGGTAAGTATTTATTGTTATTATTAACTTTTAATTGACGGTATTTAAGAATGAACTTTGTATAATCGAGATTTTGATTTACTCAAAATTAAAACCAAAATATCATACAAGAACGGGAATTTTTTTTTAATACTTAGGCCCATAGTTTAAAAAAAATTTGAGGTCCCTTACTGGAGCTCTATGAACCCTCCAAATAATCCAGACCACAAAATGCTTCAGTGTTTCGAATAGTGAATCTGTTGCCTGGAGTAGTTTGGAGAATTCATAGAGCTCCAGTAAGGGCCCTCAATTTTTTTTTTTAAACTACGAGTGTGAGTCATTATTTTGTGTGAATTAGATATACGTGTATTAAAACTTATGTCCACAACCAATGTATATTTTGAACGAGTGTGTATGTGTGTGTGTGTGAGAGAGAGAGAAAGAGTGAATTATTATACAAGTGTGTGTGTGTATATGTGTGAGAGAGAGAGAGAAAGAGTGAATTATTATACAGGTGTGTGTGTGTGTGTGAGAGAAAGAGAGAGAGAATTATTATACAGCCGGTGTGTGTGTGTGTGTGAGAGAGAGAAAGAGTGAATTATTATACAAGTGTGTGTGTGTATATGTGTGAGAGAGAGAGAGAAAGAGAGAATAATTATACAGGTGTGTGTA
Organism: Petrolisthes manimaculis; assembly: GCA_034508575.1. Taxonomy (NCBI): domain Eukaryota; kingdom Metazoa; phylum Arthropoda; class Malacostraca; order Decapoda; family Porcellanidae; genus Petrolisthes; species Petrolisthes manimaculis. The sequence goes on along the minus strand of JAWZYT010000973.1, from coordinate 18,727 downwards.
TGTGTGTGTGTTACGTGGCAATATTTGAAGGACTCATTTACCTCCAATTTTCTGACACCATCACACACACACACACACACACACACACACACACACACACACACGGGGTCCCTTAAAACCGTATATTATTGAACGGGTGAATGGTCATGTTAACAATATTGATGCTCTCATTGGTTTTGATGTCTGTACGGTTGGCGTCACATCAAACTAACACACCTTCATTATTTTGGCTCCAAGGGGGTGGGTGCTGGAGCTTGGGGGGGACTGGGAGGGTGCGGGAATAGGGGGACAGACTTGGGGTGGATAGAAAGCCTGTACCCTATTTCCACACACCCCTAACTCTCTCCCCCCCCCCAAGCCTGTCCCCTACTCCCGCACCCCCTTATGGTTTGAGGCAATATTTACACTGTTATTTCTTAACTGACTGTACAGTTGGACACATTAATTCACACACGGTGTATGTATATGTAAAGAGAGGTCATTCATTATTGTGGAAGTACTGCAATGATTCAATGGTCTACCGAGTGACTCAGTGATTACCAAAACAACAAACATAATAATAACGTTGTATTACACATACAACCATATGTTATTGGGGATGGACCAGGGTATAAGGAGTATTGAACACCAACTCAACACAGTTCAAACAAGGGAATTTTCCAAACCAATTTCAACGTTGAGAGAGGTATAGAAGACTCACTTTTTCGAACTCTGTCCTGTTACTCTCCAACACTCCTTGTACCCTGGTGAAGCACTATCACCCATGGCTGTAAAGTCATGGTCTAATGTACTGCAACACCTTCCAATGAGATGGCTTCGAAAAATGATCCGAAACTATAGCTGTTGGTATGTGCAAATTTGGTTCATAAAATTAACTCAAATAGCTCGCTTTTATTCACCAGGTTGCAGTACATTTGACCATGACTTTACATTGTCTGACATTTCCTATATGTTGTAAATCCTTGAAATACACAGGAGGGTAAAAAAAGCAAGTGTACACCAATTAAAAACTTGTATTTTTATAAAAGCTCTCATACAAAACTTTCGTCCATGTCGTGATGGTGTGTGTCGTGGTGCGCTTTGTCATGATACACATGGTACATTTTCTCATACCTACGTCCTGCAGTATTACCAACACCGATGCCAGGACCAGTACTACCAATACCCTCATTAACACCAACCACAACAGTGTCCTCAGTGGATGGGTCGGGTCTGGCACCACTGAAA